>PVJD01004447.1:0-78567 GCA_004026545.1 Mormoops blainvillei | reverse complement strand
AATTGGGCCTTTCTGGTACTGATTCCCAGGTGGGTGGGTTTGTGTACATTCTGGGACCCTGTGGGTCTCTCCAATGAACTCTCCAGTAAGACTGGCAGTTTCTCCCAATGCCACAACCCCCACAGGTTTTTACCCATAAAGGTTTTGAGGCTTTCTTTTCCTGCACTGGAACCTGGGTTGCACGGTCTCTCTCACTCCCCAGTTGTTCCTCCCGTTTTACCCACATGCAAATGTGGGACCACCGGGGTCCGTCAGCCGCTGCTTTGCCCTCCCCAGTCCGCCAGCGACAGCCTTGCTGCGCGTCTTCTCTGCCCTGGCTGCCCATCTCCGCCCCTCCTGCCAGTCCGGATGAATGTTTCTTCTTTAATTCCTTGGTTGTCAGACTTCCATACAGTTTGATTTTCTGGCAGTTCTGGTTAATTTTTGTTTTTAAATTTGTTGTTGTCCTTCTTTTGGCTGTGCTAGGAGACAAAGTGTAGCGACCTATGCCGCCATCTTGGCTGAAGTCTGCCCTGTTAAAATGAAATGTTGACCCTCACAGCAATATTGAATGTTACCCATTTGTTTGAATGAGCAAATGGCTCATTATTCAGTTTTACAATTACAAAGTGGTCAGTGATCTCTGAACAGCAGCACTCAAGTGGAAATAAGATCTCCTTTTGAGACCGTAGTTTTCTATATGTATCAACATGGATGTTGAATTAAAATTCTTTTGCGTGTTTCCCCTCTTTAGCAAAATCCTTTATATGACGCAGAAAGATGCAAGGTATTCCAGTGTGATCTAACCAAAGACGACCTTCTGGAACATGTGCCCCCAGAGTCCGTGGATGTTGTCATGTTGATATTTGTGCTCTCCGCTGTTCACCCTGAGAAGATGCACCTTGTCTTACAAAACATTTACAAGGTTAGTGTTTTGTAGCCTGTACGTGAGGGGCTGGACATCCCAGCCTTCTTACTTTGCTTCCCTTCCCTTCAAGGATCTTATGCTGTCTAGATTCATCAGGAGCTCCCATTCTCGCTAGGGAGGCTGTATAGTCAGTGTATTGAAAGGGATTCTCCTGCGTAAAACATCCACCCAAAACTTTGGTTTGTCTGGTGGCCATTGCTGCTCTTCAGAACTTGGCCAGCCGTGGATCAGGGATGACTTTTACAAACACCGACGACCACTGGTAATCCCGCAGCTCACCCGCGAGGCACTAAAGTGCAAGGGTGCCGCCTCCGGAGGCCTGGGCACCTCCCCTGTGCAGTGAGTCGTGGGCTTCAGTCAGTCTGCTTTACACAGGGAGAGGAAAGCATTCAGCGAGGTGAAAAGGTAAGTGTTAGGTAAGAGAGATTCTGTGTATTTAGAGCTATTCATTAAAACTTAACCCTGATTTTAATTGTTTTAAAAGAACAGTGAGGTAGAAATTTCAAGACACTGGAAACCTATTGGGGAATAATTATTCCCACTTAAAACAGCATTTTTAAAAATATTCAGATATTGTTGCATTGGTTTTAGCCCTGTGAGGGTTTTTTTTCCTTCCTTAACCTTTCCTTTCCCTGCACCTAGTATCTGAACAGTTGAGAACCCAGCATGTACCAACAAATGGGCATGGAACTGAAACTGGGTAAAGCGGGAAGGGAGGGCATCAGGGAAGAGGTGGAAGGGTGGCCTGTTTTGAAGGTCCAGGTGAAGGGTCATTAAAGACGAGGGACTGGGGCGCGGACTAGATGGCGGAGGCGGACAGAGCGGCCCTGGATGACAGTGCGGAGCGGATATATGCTTTAGTGTTGAGAAGGCTTTAGGGCATTACCATGGGAGCGTGTGGTTTGAGAAGGGTGGAGGGTAAGATCTTTGGAAGAGAAGCTCAAGTCACTAAGAAGCCAGCATTTTTGGAAGGATGATCCACATGTATATTGAAATTAACCAGGATTAAGAATGGAATAGTATTGAGAATAAGAGAGTAAACCACAACATACATCGTCATGAAATGAAGGGACGTGATGTGGAATTAATATACGACAGTAACAGTAAGGGATCGTGGGTGAGATACCTGACGACAAGAGATCCAGAGCTGGGGGGTTTAGGGAGGAGAAGGGAGATCGCACAGAAAGTAGCAATGAGGGACAGGGGAGGAAACCAGCTAGGTCTTCAAGCCCAGGGGCATAACGGAAATGGGAGAAAAGAGCCATGACTTGAGAGGTTGCAGGGAAACTGTCATCAGTGGACAGTCAGGTTTCTGTGAGCACAACAATGAAGGGAACATTCAGAAGAGGTTGTGGATAACTAGTGATCCCACTGACGAAGGTTTCAGGTGTTAGGAAGTAGTTGGGACAGAGTAAGGAATATCAGAAACTCTGTGAGGATGAGGATGCCCCAACCATTCATCATTATCCTGGAGGACCTAGTCAGCTCAAAAAGACAAGAAAAGATTTAAGGATGAGAAAGAAACAAAACTGAATATTTTCAGATAACATAGTTGCCTAAATAGAAAATATTAAAAGGATTACAAAAGGTGGTGTAAGGTAGATCTAATTACTCCCAGATGTTAACACCAGGGAAATTTAAAAACCACATAATTTTAAACTGAAAGAAAACTCTAAAGCTGAATTCCCTCGTTTTTAAAATAGAATGGTGAAGTAAAATAGACCAAAGTTGTCATCAGAAGACCTGGATTTTGATCTGCCCTGAGCCACCACCTTGCCTGGAAACCTCAGGCAAATCACTGTTGCTCTGAGTCTTAGCTATCGTAAGGAGGGTGTAATAGAGCTAACCTACCCACTTCTTGGAGTTATTGGGGGAATGAAAGAACCTAACATTGAGAAATGCCTGGTTAACTAACTACAGAACCACTATCAGAGGGGGCATTAGCATCACGATTATTATTTTACAGATGAGAAAACGTATACAGAGGGATAAAATTACTTGCTCACAGTCATGCAGCTAGTTAATGGAAGAAGTGCGGTGGGAATCAAGACTGCGCAGTCCCTGAGCGCGCGCTTTCCCTGCCCCATGCAGCATTCGCTCCCTCCTTCTGAGATGAAGAATAAGTCTTTCCTGTGTGAGCTAAATTTTTAAAAATTTTCCCCTCTCAGTTATTCACAATTTAAAATTTAGCATTTTTGAGGAAGGTAAGAATATTTTTATCCAAGAGGCTGTTTACCGACAGTATTTAAAATGCATGCTAGGATTGATAAGAACTTACTCAATGAATCTGTTAGCACACTTGAAAGTGTGTATTATGGACAGTACTTTATGTTCTATTCAGAAAGAAGAAATACATCAAACCACACCAAATATCTACTGTAATAGGTAGTATGTGTCGTATTTCTTAAAAGATATCTTGTTGACGTAACAGGTCAGAGTAAGAGTTAATAAAGTTTACGCACCCTTTGAAGTTCACACTAATTTGGTGATGTTGATGCAGTTTGAGAGAATTTTCACATAAAAAGCAAGTGTCACAGTGTGTACCACTCTCTTTTCATTCTTAAAAACATGGCTGTTTGCTTTGTGAGATGGGTAGTTATGCTCACTCCCTGCTGATCTTACCTTTCTACTTTGTGACACCTGTCTCTTACAGGCTTTAGTGAGGGACTTCCACTTGGGCCTGACATCGAAGCCCTTCCCTACACTGCTGCACTGGCTGATCCACCCCGCCGCCCATCAAGAAGCGCAGCACAGTGTGGGACCAGTACTCAGTTACTCCTCCCCTCAGAGCCCTTCTTTTCTTGTCGGCAGTGTCAGTGGAATTGGAATGACCACGAACACACACATATACATGTCCTGAGGCTAACAGATGTTTCCAGTTTTGTAGTATGATGCTTTTTGACCCAAGTGCGAGTTCTGACTCCCCCACTTAGTAGCTGATGGGAGATTGTAGGCAAATCACTTAACTCTTCTGATGTCAGTTTCCTCCCCTCACTGAGGCTGATAATCGTACTCCTTCCTTCTTCTCAGAATTGGGTGAAGATCCAGTGGGACCATGTCTGGTAAGCTGTATAGAGCTAGGCATGTGTCAGTTATCTGCACGGCGGGCAAGCTGTACGTAGTTCTAGCCCAGTGAAAGCAGAGCTGAGACTCAGAATAAGGACCGCCAGGCGCAGTCGGTGAAAAGCCAAAATGATATCATATGCTTTTCAAAGGTAGCTGGACTACAGGGTCACGTGTTAGGAGAAGCTGATAAAATGTTGGGAGAGCGTGTGTTAATGAGGGCAAGACCGTTTTGTTTAATATCTTTAACATTTTAATTGTATGACACCGGACCTTCCAGAGTGTCCTGTAAGCTCTCAAGAAGTATCACTTCTTGGGCACATTGCCAAGTTTGACTATACCTTTGATTAGCAGGCCCATTTTCTTTCATATTATGGGGATTTCAGCCTGACTCCTTTCCTAATTATCACGAGTGTAAGTTAATTTCATCTCTAAATTAATCAGATTTTTATTTCATAGTAAGCCTTATTTGACTGGGTTCCCCAGAGTTATATGTCGCCAACTTTTGCTTTTTAGGTATTAAAACCGGGCAAAAATGTCTTATTTCGTGACTACGGGCTACATGACCACGCCATGCGTAGGTTTAAAGCTGGCAGCAAACTTGGAGAAAACTTTTATGTTCGACAAGATGGAACCAGATCGTATTTTTTTACTGACGGTAAGATTAATGGAATCTGTCTTTAATTCTGTTTACTTGAGTGCTTTATCACTGTAATACTGGTTGGGGGTGGGGATGGCTCTACTTAGCACACATGCACAAGACCCTGGAACAAGCTCTCTGTCCTGTGCCACTTACCTAGCGCCTGGAACAACATAGACACTGCCTCTGGCCGTGGTGAGCTCACAGCCTCCTCTGGTGACAGTGTCTAGTTAGCCCGGGTTAACGAACGGGCTCCGACATGCCCTGTGGGCCCCCTACCAGGAGCTGTGCCGGGAGAGGGGGAGGGCAACTCAGAATCTTCTTCACTTTGTTCAGTCAGACATGAAGGAACTAGGACAATATATTGCCTTGTAATTACTTTCCCAGATCACAAAGAAACATTTTTTTTTAAGATGTTATTTATTTCTTTTTAGAGAGAGGGGAAGGGAGAGAGAGGGGGAGGGAGAAACATTGATGTGAGAGAGAAGCATCCCCCACCAGTTGCCTCTCCTACGCACCCCAAACAGGGTCCAAACCCGCAGCCCGGACACGTGCTCCGAGCAGAAACCAAAGCGGCAACCTTACAGTCGGCGGGACAGTGCCCAGCTGACTGAGCCACGCCAGTCAGGGCAAAGAAGCAGTTGTCTATAAAAGCGATTGGCTCCGTATTTAAATGCTGAGGTTTTCTATAGAGGGGTCCTTAAAAAGTCATTTTTTATTAAAAAATCCAAACATGAGTTTTAAGCCTACTTAATAACCTCAACTGTAAGATAATTACCTTCTTAAGCTTTTTTTAAATAAACATTTGTATTTCTTGAAATATTCTTTTGGATTCTAAACGGAAAATGAGTGAATACCATTCAGACTGCAAAATCATAAAAAATGTCAGGTGAAAATTAAGCACTTGTTTTAATGTTTCTGATTCATGAAATTTGGTGAAACCAGTTGTAAATAATTGAGAAGATGCAATAATATCTGTAAAGTGCTTCAGAGCAGTCTTTGGAGTAATGCTCTTAGGAAGAGTATTTTTGTTACATAGCCATTTATTCTATTTATTTCACATACAGTGATGTAGATTTGGGTTAAATTTTTCTTAGGGTATATCACCATCAGATGATTTTTTTTTCCCCACACTGGTCACAGATTTTCCTCCTCCATGTTTAGATAGGTGAGGTGCTTGATGTAAACAAATTGAACACATGGAGACTGTATGAATACAGCCAGTTTGGAATTTTGTTGCTTTTTACTAAGACTTTCGAGTTTAGGGACTCGTAATAGGGCAAGGCGGGCATAGTCCAAGCTGTCCTTAAATTTTCCTGGTTACCGTTTTAGTTGGGGTTTCTGTTTGAGTGTAAGATGATGAGAAGTAGAAGTGTGTTACTTTTAAAAACAAAACCTTTAAATTTTAGCACTGAAGTTTTCATTATATTAAAAAAGAAATCCATCTCAGCCTTCCAGCCTCCTCCATACCCCACTGCAAAGCAAATGTGACGATTTCCGTGCTGAGCATCGTTGGTCTGCTGTCTTACAGAATTCCTGGCTCAGCTCTTTATGGACACAGGTTATGAAGAAGTGGTGAACAAGTATGTGTTTCGTGAGACAGTGAATAAAAAAGAAGGCCTGTGTGTGCCGAGAGTTTTCCTTCAGAGCAAATTCCGAAAGTCTCCAAAGAACCCAACTCCTGTGACCCTGGGCCTGGGTCACAAGCCCTGACCTTTCATAAGGTTGACTTTTATGCCTTCCCTTGAAGAGGAAAGGTTAAGGTCAATCTTTTTATTTTGTATATTTTTATATTTTAACTTTTTAAATGACTAGATAATTTTTGTATTAAAAAGTAACAAATGTGTGTGTGTGTATTATAGAAATATAAAATGAAATAAAATTGCAAGGCCCAAAAAGTAAAGAAAGTTTTATGGTATAATATCACCACATTACCCAACTGCACAACCCCCAAGGGAAAGCTTGAGGACTCTGCATCACGAGATCTTTGTCATTACTCATGTGAGTCTGTAAGTCTGACGTGCAGCATGTCAGAAAACCCTGTAGAAAAATGAGGCCAAAAAGACTAAGATAACTCATCCATGTGTATTTTTAGCCTGAAAGTTTGTTCCCTTCTCTTCTCTTTTTCTGGTTTGCCTCATATTTGCCCATTTTTCTCCAGTTCATTTCTGTGCCTCTGTAAGACCAATGTTACACAAATGCCTCTTTTGCTGTGTCTCAAGAAGCCACCGTGGCTCCCTGCCTAATTCTTGAGACCTCTGTAATGGGGCCAGTCCCTGCCACACTGCCCCAAGAGAGGGAGAGAAGGGAAGACCACCGTCATTCCCATCCCCGCATCATCATCTGCCTGATGCAGTATCTCCAGAAACACGGCGGATGGGCCGTCCCAATCCCTGACGGGGAATGAGGAAGCAGTGGCTGGGAGGCAAATGACGGGCATGGCCGCAAGCACATAGCTCCTATTGGGTGGACTAGGGGGAAACCCTGAAATGCGCCTACTGACCTGTTTCCCGGCATTCTCAGGTAATGACCTTTACTTCATGAAATACAGTCCAAGTTCTTTGGGGCCACTAACACATGGTGATCCCATAAGCCTTTACATTTCACTTTTTGGAGAAAGCTGTTTGTGAGAGCGTTTTTCTTGAGCATATTGACTGAACTGCACATGCAGCAAGCTAGGCCCTTTGACCTCAACCACGCCTGAAGAGGAGGGGTCGTAGTGGGAGGGGCCGGGCCCTAGTCAAAGCCATTCCGCTCAACTGGAATAAATACTCCTGGCGGGAAGGGGGAGAGGCAGTGGGTGTCCCCACTGCCACCTGTGCCTGACTTCCTAGGAGAGGCCTATGGAGCCAGGGAAGCAAGAGGCAGTCCCATCACCTCTTGCTGGCCTGCTGCTTTGTGTATTCTCTCCCCTTCTTTTGAGGGCTGGCAGATGGCTGTTCTAGGTGAGAGCAGAACTGGTAACAGCACATTTTGTCCTTTGCAGTGTTTTTCTTTGCATTCGACCTGTAAAGAAGATGGACCTATAGGGTAGATGGGCGTGGGTCCTACAGAGTGAGAATCAAACCTTGCCTCAGAGCAGTCAGCTGGCGGGGAGCTGGGACCAGGCCAAGGCTCTGCACTTCCAGCGCAGGCCTCCGTCCCCTGAGCCCCCTCCACGCCCAGCCTGGGCCTCGGAACTGCCCAATGCCCCCTCCACAGGAGTCCTCTCACTTATTTCCTCTATTAGCTCTGACCAGTGTTGCTTGGATTTTAGTGGCCAAGCTGGATAAAAACAGGATATTTGAAGTAGAAAGTGGAGAGCCATGTGGTATAGTAGGATAAGCATGGGTTTTTGGTATGAAGTCACTTGGAATTGTGACCTCATCACTTGTGAAATGGGGATAACTGTACTGGGACATGCACCTACACAGAGGTCTCCAACCTTCTGGGCACCAGGGACTGGTTCCCTGGAAGAAGACCGGGGGGTGGGAGGGGGGAGGTGGAACTCAGGTGGGCTTTGCTCAAGGCCGGTTCCAACAGGCCACAGACCAGTACCAGGGGTTGGGGACCTCTGTGCTAGAGGTCACAGGTCCAGGGCAGCCATATGCCTGAGAGACAGGAGTGAAGAAGGCTGAGTGGGCTGAAAAGGACCCTCGCCATAAGAGAAGGCCTCTCTCCCGTTGCCAGTGGTTGATTGAGGGAAATGCCAGAGGTCAACTGAGGGTTGACCTGTGAATGAGGCCAACAGTTTTCTCCAAACACAACTTGGAGTTGCTGCAATTCACAGGAGCAATTAATGGCCCCAAATTCCTACCCCATAAGGAAAAGCCTGCAAAAGTTTTCACTTGGAATTTTCAGAGCAGGCCTAATGACATACACACCTCTGACACTGAGCAAGGTAACCTCTTACTAACCCCACTTTAAAATGTATCGGCTGTGCTCTGGACAGAGTGGCTCAGTTGATTGGAGTGTCGTTCTGTAAACTGAAAGGTTGCAGGTTCAATACCCAGCCAGGGTGCAAAGGAAGGGCAGACTATTGATGTTTCTCTCTCACATCGGTGTTTATCTCCATCTCTCTCTCCCTCCCTTTCCCTCTCTAAGCATGTCCTTGGGTGAGGATTAAAAAAAAAATTAAAATATATTGGTCATAAAATATACTTCTAGTTAAATGAATGAGGTGACAAAGTCCATCAGGGTTTTAGCTATGAGCCAGTGAATTGGATTAAGAAACAAACAAAAAAAAACAACAAAAAGGCTGAGTGTTATAAAAACATGGCTTCAGTCCCACTGCCTCAGTGCCCTTGTGTTCGTTCTCCCGAGACACACCTCCATTATTGCACCCTAGATTTATGACAGCAGAGAAGTATGGTCTCCCACAGTTGGGGTCCCTAGGGACCCAGCAAAGCAAGGACATAGTTTACTAGCAGAACTCGGTAATAGCACTTACCGAATCAGACTGTAAAGAGTTAACCAATATTGCCTTGTCTTCACAGACAGAAAACAGCTGCAGAAAGGTAGTGCATACTGGTTGGCAGTACTACAGGAAGTAGCCTAAGTACTATAGTACCACACGGTATGGTATATATACCATATAGTATTGATATATACTATGTATACACTATAGGGTATATATTAAACCACCAGTGATTACCCTGTACTATACTACAATATATAGTTCTATGCATTTCTTTTGAGTTTTTTAATATATACTGCATAATATAGTACAATAATATTAATAAATTATAGAACTGGGAGTATGAACATCTGGGTTCAAGTCCAGGGCTTGACTAATTCAGGGCTCCACTTCTCTGAGCCTTAGTCTTTCACATCTCCAAGGCTGAGATCCTGTTACCTACAGCACAGGGCTGCTGCCCAGATTAAATCACGTGGGAGTACTTTATTTACTACAAAGTGCTAGTCAAATGTTAGTTATTTCTATTAGTTTGTATTCTCCAAGGAAGTGACCTCACCCACGATTGTCGTTAAATCCAGACTCTTCGTGAGGGCTGTCATTTTTTAACCGAGGCACCCTTGAAAGAGCTCAGGATTTGGATGCATCACCACAAGGTGGCGCTAGAGGCCAAATAGACCCACTGGTCTGATCTCCGATCTTAATTACAGTTCAGCCTGTCCGTGTTTATTGTTATTGAAGAGGAATGAGAATGCTCACAAATGTGTTTTCCAGGTCAACTTTACCTCGTCAAATCAACGTCGGTCTCGCTGTGGGGATAAAGTGAGGGGGATTTTACCCAACATTCAAAATACTTTGCCTACTGAAGGTAGTTTGCTCTCAACTAAATTTAGGCAACACGTTTAGGCAGTGGGCTGTGTATGTGTCTGCAAGCCCCCGCCACAGGCACACTGGGAGCACCAGTCAAGGATCCTATGTATTTTTTCTTGCGGGTAAATAAAATATTCCTTTGTACCACCTCCCTCATCCCTAAATGGTCCTGTGCCTTCGTTTTTACTATTGCTCGGGACTAATGCGAAGCAAGAGCAGGGACTGCCGCATCGACGCTTGCTTACCTCTCGCATGGTTCACAGTTGCCTTTGGTAGCATTTGGTTCCCTATTTCACAGCTGCCAACCAAAGAAGGGAGGAATGTGAAATAAATCACGGATACCAAGAGAGTGTTTTCCAGAGCCATGTTTGCTGTTGGGGAGCAAATATTTAGTGTAAACTTACATAGACTGCCACTGAGACCAAAAGTTCCATTAAAAATAAAATTAGCGATTTTTTTTTTTTTTTACTTTTCCTTTCTGCTGTTCTCAAATGCATAGCATTTCATTAAACAGTGCTCGCTAGGTACTAGGCACGGGGTACAGTGGCGTCACTCTGGCCAGAGCACAGGGCGGGGGCGGGGTGGGGGGCAGCAGAGAGGAGGTGGAGGAGAGCATGGGCATATACTGAGAGGTGGGGAACAGCCCTAGCCAGTAAAACAAAGTAAAGTAGCTAGGAAACCAAGCGGAAACACTCTGATCACCAAAGGAAAGAAAAAGAGGAAGAAAGGTTACGGAAACACAGAGTGTGACAGCTGTCATTGTCATACGGAACGACCATTTCCACATTTTCCCAGCAGAGGTGTCATAGGCTCTGTTCTGGGGCATGACCATGGAGGCAAGAACTTGCAACCAGGTCCTAGAGTGTCTTACCAAGCACGTCTAGGCCGGTAGAAAAAAATGTCAAGACGAGCAAAATGAGAATTTGCAGGTAAATACAAATGCAAATAACAAAATGGGCAAGATGGTTAACTCTAACTAGACATAATTATGAATTAACTTGAGACTCCCTTTTTTGCCTATCAAACAAGTAAGGCTTGAAATGATAGTATTCACATCTGCTAAAGGAGTAGAGAGACTGATTATGGAGGAACAAAAAGTTTGTTTTCTCTAAAACAGTACCGTCCTCTAGAACTTTCTGAAATGATGGAAATGTTCTCTGTCTGCGTTGTCCAGTATGGTAGCCACCAGCCCCAGGTGGCTATTGTGGACTAAGACTAGTGTCCAGTGCAACAGAGGAACTTGTTTTTAAATTGCATTTAAATTTAGATAGAGCTACATGTGGCTAAGTGGCCACCATGTTAGCACAGGACTAGAACACAAATGGGCATCATATAGTAAATTCCATAAATCTGTATATAATCTTTGATCAGTAATCCCATGTTTAGGAATTCAATTTAAGGAAATTACCAGAGGTATTTATACAAAGATTTTATCACAGTGCTATTTAGAACAGTGAAAAGGTGGCTATAGCTCAGATGTCTAAAAACAGGAGGTTGATTGTAGAAGTTATAATACAAATTAGAATATCCTGCAGTCATTGAAACTTTTGAAAACTTTTAATAAGAAAATGCTCATAAAATATAATATAATATATAACAGGAATGTAAAACTATACATAAGAACTATACATGGTTTTAATAATGTTCAATAATAAATATTATTAAAGGGTAGGTTGGATGATATATTTTTTAAAATACCCAGACAGGAAGGAACCAATCCAAAATGGTTATAGTATTTATTTCAGGATTGCTCAATTACAGCTGATACTTTTTCTTCTTTAAACTTTTCTGAAATTTTCATGTTTTCTATAATGAGCATATATTGCTTTTACATTAAAAAAAAAAAAGGTATTCTAGTTCTTCAGAACTCCTTCCCAAAAATCCTTGTGACACATCTACTAGAAATGCCATTTCAGCCTTTAAGATTCTTACCCACCAGGAGCTAGAGGACACCTCCCAGGAAGAGGAGAATGGTCGTCCTAGACGACCCTTGTTCCTGTGCTTTGGCATCATGGTGGGTTGCCTCCCATGGGGGTATCTTCATCTGGGCCAGGCCCTGCATGGTTTCAGTGAATTTGGAAGTGCATGTTCTTCATTTTGGAGAAATTTACTCAAATTATTTAATGATTCCCCACTACTACCAACACACACATACCCTACACATTTTCTGTCTTTCTGGAATATTCTTAAAATGTTGAGCTTTCTAAACCGATGCTCTAATTTTACAATCTATTCTCTCCTTTTCTGCCATCTCTCTTTCTTAGTGTTTGACTTTCTGGGAGATTTAACTCACAATCTTTTCATTGAGTTTTTAATTTCTGTTTTCAGATTTTCAGCTCCTAGGACTCTTTCTTATTCTTTCAGTGTTCATTTTTAAAATTTCAACTTATTCCTGTTTTATTGGTGCAATGTCTTCTCTTAACCTCTCTAAGGCATGCATTCCCCATGGGAGCAATACTGTTTCCCAGGGGCAAAAATTGGCTCACTGGGGATTAGCAAAAAATAACTTAGATATTACAGTGCTTGGTGGCCCTCAAAAACTCAGCCCTTTCTGACAAAAATCATATTCTTTAATAGTTTATTTTCTCTCATTAGGTAAAAATAAAATTTGATTTAATTTTTTCTCTTTAGAGGTATGATTCAGGCTTTCATCTGCCTGAATAGTCTCTGTGTGTTGGTCTGGGTTCTTCAGAGAAATGGAACCAACAGGAGACACACACACACACACACTTACCAGAAGGAGTTGGCTCACGCAATTATGGAGGTAAAGGGATGGGACTGATTCAGTGTAGTTCTGACCTGAAGCCCTAACCCCTAATGTGACTATATTTGAAGGTCAGGCCTTTAAAGAGGTAATTAAGTTTAAATGACATCAAAAAGGTGGGCTCTAATCCAATAGGACCGATGTCCTTATAAGAAGAAGAGACACCAGGGGTGTGCATGCAGAAAAAAGGCCCTGTGGGGACACAGCAAGAAGGTGCCTGTATTCAAGCCAGAGAAAGGGGCCTCAGGAGAAACCAAACTGCTGGCACCTTGATCTTGGACTTCAAACCTCCAGACTGAGAGAAAAGAAATGTCTGTTGTTTAAGCCTCCCAGTCTGGGTACTCTGTCGTGGCCGCCGGAGCAGATCAATGCACCTCCTAGCCTGGGATGGAAGGGGCCCTCTGGTCTGCGGGCTGCCTGTTTCTGCTGTAACAGAAGACTCGGAGGTCTCCCTGAGCGAGTGCTCAGGAACTTTCAGCTGTTCCCCGGAGGCCAGGGGAAGAGAATCTCCTCTGGCCTAGGCAGTTTTTATGGGAATACCAGGGACAAAGGGCTGAGCCAGATGGAATCTGTGACACCTCAGGGCTGCTGATTTTCACTTGGTGAGATGTGTTTGAATTCCAAGACTGACTTTCAGGTGTCGGGTTCTTGCCTCACCACTTCCTTTTGGCAGCTGTACCTGGATATTGGCTGTGGCTACTCGGCCTCGTTCCCGCCTTTCCCCATCTCCTCTGTCTCTCAGGGGCTGCAGCCTAGAAACCGCTTTTCCCAAACTTCCTTGCCAGCTGCGTTCCTTGCTGGTGAGGTTCTGGTAGTGCAAAGCACTCATATGAGGTTGGTTGGAAGGCAGAAGGAAGGAAAAGCCTTGTGTTTTTTTTGTTTGTTTTCCTGTTTGCGACATTTGCAGCAGCTGTGGTAGGTTGTGGGCTCTGCCCTGGTGGGGTGCCAGGGTGAGGGCCACAGCGCGGCCAGGGTAGCTAAGGGCTCCAGCAGCTCGGATGGCAGGTTTAATAGCAGGAACAGGCAGGCTTTGGCTTTCTGTTCAATGAGAGGCTGTGAATTTAATGGTGGAGCAGCAGCTGCGACGCCCCAGAAGCATCGGTGGTGAGTGAATGTGTGCTTATGGTTCTGGGTAAAACTACTCTTCCCCTTTTGTCTCCCCGTCCTTCCTTTTTACGGCTGAATAATATTCCATTATGTGTATAGATCACATTTTGCTCATCCATTCATCTCTTGATGGACATGTGGGTTGCTTCCATGTTTTAGCTATTGTGAATAATGCTGCTAAGAACATAGGTGTGCAAGTATCTCTTTTAGACTCGAGATATATACCCAGAAGTGGAATTGCTGGATCTTGGGATAATTCTGTTTTCAATTTTGTGAGGAACCACAGAGGCTGTACCAACAGTGTGAATGTAAATACCAAACGAGAAACCCACACAAGGGTTCTAATCATTGGTTCCTTGACAGCATGACTTTTCCCTTGGGATCATGGAAAAAAGCCATGAACATCACAAAAGTGGCCTGAATATAAAAAGTCTTGGATGCCAGATGAACACTGCATCATTCACATTCGGTGACCGTTCTTGAATTGTTGAACGGTAGGAACTATGTTAAGGATATAGAGGTGACATATCTTCTGCCCCGATTGGACGCCTGGATGCCCCTAGTTCTAACCTCAACCTTTCCACTACTCCTGGGTAAGCCATGTGCTTCTCTGGGCCTCAGTTTCCCATCTGTAAAGTGAAGTGATTGAATTACATAGTTGTTAAGCATAATGCAATTCTGAAACTGTTTCCGAGATTACCTCTTCAGTAATACATTGTAACAGGATTTTCCAGAGGCAGTGACAACTCAAAAGCCAGAGGAATGATTGAAGTAATTGGGGGTTGAGGGGATGGCAGGGTTGGAAGCCCAAGGCTCAGTCTCAGCCTACAAATAATTGGTTGGTTGGCTTAATATTTGTAAAAATTTTGGATTTGAATTGTTATAATCAGAGATACAGGGGAGTTTAAAAATAATAATATGAGAATACGAAATGTCACTCTAAGGCAGGAAATGTGAAAACCTAGAAAAACAGATTTCTTCCAAATGAAAAATATCAACATTGACATAAGAAAAATGAAAAATTTAGATAAACCCATTACTGTAGAAGAGATGATTAGAAAGATAATGAGATTTGATGTTGAAGGGGCGTCACGGTGACATGACTGCATAGCTGAATTCCCTTTAACCTTTTAGACACAGATAATTGCAACTTCATTCATATCCGTGCTGCTCAGCTGGTGGTCCGCGGACCAGCAGCACCGGCCTCGCTGGGAGCTTGTTGGAGATGCAGACTCTCAGGTCTCCGCCCAGACCTATTGAATTAGACCTGAGTTTTCGCACACCCCCTAAGTGGTTTGTGTGTTTGTGGACATTTAAGAAGTGCTACGCTAGGGCAGGGGTTCTTAGCCTTGGCTGAACACTGGAATTATCCACAGTTTAAAAAAAATACTGGCATGTGAGTCCCAACCAGAGAGTCTGATGATTGATCAGGTACATGGCCCAAGCATCTTCATTGGCAAGTACTCTCCAGGTGGCTGAGAATCAGAGATTTAAACTGGGTCATCAAAAAATCTGGGAAGCTTTAAGAAATAAAGCTGACAAAGAATGTACCCTTCAAAAAAAATAATAAAAATACAGTACAGGGCAATCTCATTTATAATTAAAATAAAATCTAGCCCTGGCCCATGTGGCTTAGTTGGTTGGAGTGTCATCCCGTAGACTGAACGGTCATGAGTTCGATTCCTGGTCAGGGCTCATAACCAGGTTGCAGGTTCCATCCCCGGTTGGGGCGTGTACGCCAGGCAACTGATCGATGTTTCTCTTTTACATCAATATTTCTCTATCCCTTTGTCTCCCTCCCTCTCTCTCTCTCCCCTTTCTCTCTAAAAGCTATGAAAAAAAAATTCCCCTGCTGAGGTTTAAAAGATAATATAAATAAATAAAATCCAGTAATGATAAAAAACCAATACAATAGACCAAGCACAGTTAATTTTAGGAATACAAGCAGTAATGTGCTGCTGGTTTAACAAAAAAGGGCCTAATTTGTCTCATTTGTCATTTCCTATAGTGTAAATATTCCCACCATGACTAATTTTAAGCAGAGCTAATTTGAAGCAAATTTTGCTTCTAGCAAAGAGTGCTGCTAGAAGCTACCAACATGACCTTAACCAGCTAGAAAATTTCTGAAAATTAAACAGCTGGCTCTCACAAGCTGGGAAGAGCCAGCTGCCATGCCCCGTTAGACAGAGGTTGATTCAAAGTTAGGCAAGACACCAATGAATCCATTTCCTCAACACATTAAAGAAGAGAACCCACATTATCATATTGCAAATGCCTTTAGGATGGACACTTTGGTCTCCACTGTGGCACGGGGAGCTTCCCTCCAGGCTGTCCCGTCCCAGCTGGCTTCCCGCATTCCCCTGACCTGCAGGTCCCTGAAGGCATCTGGGACACCTGCTTTGCCGCCAGGTCCCGGTCTTGCCCAGACTCGCTGGGGCCGCCGTGCCCTTTGTTGGCCTAGGTGCTGCCGTCACCTCTTCATTTTTCAGCAAGCAGAACTGGCAGGGAAAGGGCGCTGCTTCCCTAATCCCTGGATATCCTGCTTCAGACAAGCTTGCTCTTTCTCAACCCTGAAAGGAACGGAAGAGAGAAGGCAGGGGTCCACCTAATGTGTCTGGGAAACAGGATGGGTTTCCTGCCCCTCTGACGCTCCTGGCTTGCCTTCACGTCCCCGTCGTTCACCTACTGCGCCCTGCATTTCCTTACCTCTTTGGCTTAATTATGCCAGTCCTCGTTCTTGGAAGGATGCACTCTGAGAACTTTCCAGTCAGCACCCATTTTGTTTATCTATTCACTGCTACTGCGTCATTCCTGACCACGGCCATTGCTCTTAACCGGGAGGGCTGACCGGCACAGGCATCCAGATCGGCGTTCGTATCAGCTGTGATGAAAAGTGCCAAACAAATTCATTTTCTGGGCCTTGTGCTAGGATTCCAGGATAGTGGCTGCATCGGCAGCTTCCAGGTTTGCCAGCTCGTCGGGGTTACCAGGTGGCTTCGGGGATCCCCAAAGAGCTTCTGGGCATAACTGTGTGCGAGCCATCACCTCTCCGAGGGCACGTTCCTGGGCGAGCTGTTGGCAGCCTGTGTGCCCCCTCCTCCCGACACTGCTCTCTCGCCGTGCAGGAACAATGCCACCCCCATCTTCTAGCAGAGAATGCTGGGCAATTGACAGAAATTCTGCTACATGAGCTTGTTTATTCTCAGTGGGACAGATTTTATTCACTTACTCACCTAACGACTAGTCGTTGAACACCTCTTACGGCCCCTTTGTGCTGCGGATAGAGCGGTGAGTCAGATGGATATAAGCCCCCGAGTCCTATAGTCCATCAGGGGAAGGAAAAATGGACAAAAAGAGCCCGAAAAAATTAACAAATAAGGTGATTTTAGGTAGTCCTAAGTGACATGGAGAAAGCAAGAGGGGAGAGAAACAGAGGGAGAGAGCTACTGCAGCTCGGAAAGTCAGGGAAGGACATTCTGGGGAATGAAAGGAGGAGGAAGAGCGAGCCTTGTGCAGGAGTGGGGGCGGCGAGCTTTCCAGACAGAGGGAGCGTCAAGGGCAAAGCTGTGCAGGCGGAATGGCCTTGGCGTGTCTGGGCAGCCACAGGAGAGGGCTGGGGCGGCTGGAGCATAGGGAGCACAGGCGACAGAGAGGCAGACAAGGGCTGGATCACTGGAGCGGAGCACAGAGGCACTGCATTTTTATTCGAATGGAAATAGAAATGGGAAGCGTTAAGTAGGGAGGTTCATAAGATCTGACTCATGGTTTGGAAAAGTCACTGTGGCGATAGTGTGGGGAATGGACAGTGATGGAGCAACTGGGGACGCCTGAGACAGGCTGGGAGGCTGCCTCTGAGGCCACAGACAGTGACAGAGACCATCTGGTGAGGCAGAGCTGAGCTTAGTCATCTGAAGTCATTCCTCCAAGACAGCTCCGCAGTCAGAACCTATTGCTGCAACCTAGAAACACAGCAATTACTTGCCGGAGAAGAAAACATATATTTATGCTGAAACAATAGTAATTACAGGGCAACTCCTCTCCACGCCTTCCCTGCTACCTCCTGGTTGCCCTAACAACTCTTGCAAGTGAGTGATTTGCTTCTCCCACCTGCTCTCTCATATAATGGGATGCTTGGATTCCTCAAGGCCTCTGCCGCCCTCTGCACTCCTGACGCACCAAGTGTGGCAGACTTCCATTACCCACTCGTCACTCTGCAGTGTCAGTGATTTTTGAAGATGTTGCACATATTACAAACTATTTGATTACTGTGACCTAACGTATTTGCCGCAACCCCTTTATCATTCTGGAGGAATGTATTCGCTCATTCCTTTGCCCTTCCATTCATTCGTTCGGTCAACAGCCATGTGTGGAATCCAAACTGTATGCCACGCCCCAACCTGGGTAGGAGCTGGGGATCCTGAGCCAAAAGCCACAGACCCTCCTCCCGGGGGGCGGGGAGTGGCCATCTGCAGAGTACGTTGTGGCTGGTTTTTCACTGATACACCAATGCCAACCCAGGTTTCCAGGCTCTAGCAGAAGCAGGAAAGAAATGAAAATTCACATACATTGAGTATTTACCCTGCGTCCAATACTGCGTAAGGCCCTTCCACACACCTAACCCCATTTATTTCTCACGCGACCCTGGAAAATGGTTATGTTTATTTCCGTTTTTACTGAGGGGCTTTATGTGGGGGCTAGAAGTGGTTGCACCACTTGCACACGACTGGGCAGCCGGGGAGTAGCCGAGGAATCAGCTCTGCTTGACTCGGAGGCCCACACTCTTTCCACCCCCACAGTTAAACATTAAAGAAGTGGATCAAACTCCAGTAGATGGGAGGGCTGGGGCACAGGCTGACACCCTCCTCAACCAAAGGAGACAAAAGTGTGCCCTGTCAGGACAAGAAGGAAGTCACCAGCCAGGGATGAAAAGTGTCAGCCACCACAAAAGCATCGTGGAAACAATAACAAATGCAGAGGGACATCATGGAAAAACCCAACAAACTGCTTCTCTTCACAGAATGAATCAGCCCCGAAAAACTTTGGAGAAAGATTAGAAAATATATAGGTTGTGGAATAATTATTTGTCTGAACAGTTTACTGGGAGGCAGAGTCCTGCTGGATATGGTGTATTTAGCATCCAGCTGCCTGGGGGAGGTGGGAGGAGAGTCCTCCTGGGACTTGGAGTTCAAGTCACCAAATGGTGCCCTCAGCTCGGGGTCAGGAAGAGAAGCCATCCAGGCCCCAGTGTCTCAACCTGGGCACCTGCACCCACGTGATTATTGGCAGGCCAGGGGGTATAATGAGTCACAGGCAAACAAGGACAGATTTTTTTTTTTTTTTTAGGAATGTCCATTTTACTTAAAAATGTGAGCAAAATCAATAACATTACTTTGATAACAAGCATTAATATATTACGGAAGACACAGCCAGTTTTCACATGACATTTCCATTAAGGTCATACAAGTCTGCCACGAAGTTTCATCCTTTGGGTGGGCTGCCTCCCACTTTGCTCACAGGCTC
The DNA here is from genome assembly GCA_004026545.1 of Mormoops blainvillei. Classification (NCBI taxonomy): domain Eukaryota; kingdom Metazoa; phylum Chordata; class Mammalia; order Chiroptera; family Mormoopidae; genus Mormoops; species Mormoops blainvillei. The sequence continues at coordinate 59,303 of PVJD01004447.1, read as the reverse complement.
TCAGAGATCTGTGGCCTTTGGTGGGAAATAATTGAGACACTCCATGTAGGCTATCTCAGACTTACGTCAAATGAACTACCCACCTGCCATGCGCAAATCAATTTTAACCAACAGTAACTGAATTCTCGTCCTAGGCTAGATATTCTGCTGCATCCTGCTTAAGATCAATAAGGTATTGGTCATGCAGTAGACCCTAAAGTATGTCCATAAGAACTATAACATAATGTATTAACTATGCTATAAGCGGCTTATGGAAAGAGTCATGGGCGGTCGGAAATGGACTGATTAATTCTACCCAGGAAGGGGGCTACAGGGAAGACTTTGGGAAGAAGTTGCAGCTGAGAAGGAAGACCTCTGTCACAGGTGCTCGCTTATTCCAGGCAGGGGAAGCAGGGAGCCCTGCACAGGTGTGGCTCAGGCAGGGCAGCGGGAAGGCAGGGCGTTTATTGTGGCTGGAGTACAGAGGATATAGGGGGCACTGGTCCGTGGTTAGTAAGGTAAATTACTGGGTTCAGGTCACACAGGCCTTAAATGTCATCCCGGGCCTCCTAGATTTGATTCTGGGGACATTGGAGGGCAGGCACTGAAAGGTTTAGAATTGGTGAGAAATACAATCAAACCTGTGTTTTAGAAAGTTAATGAAGGAAAGGGGTGACTTGGAGGGAAGAGGTCTTGTAGTTCAGTTTTCTGAAGCCGGCCATTGACATCTATACTGAAACCATCCAGCCATTCGGGCAGCTCAGCCCATTCCTGTCACTGTCTAATTGACAGAGATTTGGCGCATTTATGAAGCCCATTCTAATGTGTAATCACCTCCATAACATGAATGCATGTATATATATTGCTATAGGACAATTTTTGATAGCATTTTTATAAATGCATTTCAATATGATTGGTTTCCTTTGCTTCCTATGTGCTTTCTTTGAAGCACTTAAAAACATTATTCTGGGAAAGACCCAATGGACGTCACCAGACCCCACAGGGTTCACGGTTCAAAGTCTTCGAGCATTTGATGATACTTTGCAGGCTGTCTTCTTTCCTTCTCCGCATGAAGCAACTGCAAAATCAAGCAGGCGTTGATTGAACACCTGTCACACACTGACGGCTGTGTCAGAGGCTCAGTTTGGAGGACCTGGAGCCAGGCTGCCTGGGCTGGAATCCTGACTCTGCCGTTTCCAGCTGTGTGACTTGGGCCAAATTACTGTATTTTGCTGTGTATAATGGGCACCCACATTTTTGGCCCAAACTTCCAGGGAAAAAAATCTTTTGTTTTAATTTTTTAATCAATTTTTTATTTATCTTTATTTAGGTACTTGTTTTTTGCATTATAAAGCAATTTTAGCATTTATTTTTTAATATATTAGGGTATAAGAAATTTTATTTTACAAGTAGTTACAAAACACAACAACAGATACAAGGTATTTCAGGTACTACCCATGTCTAATGCACATCCTTATTTTTCCCTCAAAAATTTGGGCAGAAAAAGTGCATATTATACACAGAAAAATATGGCACTTTAACTTCCCGGTCTCCTCCTCTGTAAAATGAGGACAATAATAGCATTTGCTTCATGGTGTTTTTGTCAGAATTAAATCAGAGAATGTGTGTAAAACTTTTCTCACAGAGTTCAGCCAACCCCTGTCCCCATGGTTCCAGTCACAGTGCATTGATAATATAACTAGTGAACCGTGACAACCGCTGGGGACACTGCTTGAGAACAGATCCATATTTGGTATTTACAACTCTCATCGTTTTGGTTTCTTTTCTCCAAGTCTTTTTAAGAGTGACCTAGAAATTTCTGCCAAACTGTAGTAATAAAATTCTTTCAAAGTCTATACTTATCTAAAATTTTGGTAGGTGTCTTAGTTGGGGCAAGTCATATATGTATTTGGGAAGTGACCCCAGAAAGCAAAGTGGGGAAGCGAGATAGGGAAGAGAGAAAAGCCGAGAAGGGTAAGTTAGTGAGCAGGTCACCACTGAAGGCAACTGGGCCTCAGTCCTGCTGGGGACCCTCCGAGAGGCTGGGGAGAACACACCTCCAATTGCCCCGTCAGGGGACTGATCCACCAGCTCCCAGCCCTCATCTCTTGAGGGCTGTCCTGAGTGCCAGTCTTGTTTGTGGGCTCAGCCTGCTGCTGTGACAGGAAAACCCCTCAGGCATCAAGACACAGGTGTCTGAGGGAAAAAGCCAGTGTGCACAGGAATTGTCTTCTAAAGCCACAGGTGACCACAGATGGGGCACTGGTAACGTCACCTTCCGTGAGGATGGGTGAGTTAAACACCTCTGTCCGTAATAAGCAAAAGAGACATGAAACAGATTAGTTTTGATTTGATTTGATTAAAAATGTGACTGAAAGAGGTCCGACCAGCCCGAATCTTTTAACTTCTCCGCCCACACCCCAACTCATCACAGTCTGTAATTTTCACAGGTGGTTCCTTTAGCAACATGTATGTGACTTAGTCTTAAGAGTATGTTTATCAGAAATTCTAACCACCCAGTCTTGAAAGTCCACTCATCATTATGAATAAACTTCTCAGTAATTTGTGGAGGGGTATGTCAGGAGATATTCATTATTTTGGTACATGCTTATTAGTGAAAAAAAAAAATTGAGTTTATGGAGTGTTTCTCTGTTGCTATTGTCTGTTAATCAAACAAACACCATGACTTATAATGCAAAATCTTACGGCCGTGGGCTGTTAGATTCATCTTGGTTAGGTTTCAGTATGAATAGAGCCACAACATCTTGTACTTCATTGAATAAATTGAATGACTGTTACAGTATTGAATTCCATAAAAAGCAGTTACATCTGCTCAGTTGCCAGGTGAGAGAGGGTGGATGCTGCAGAGAAAATTTATCATCATTATTTTTTAAAGTACTCAATAGTAAAGGAATAGTATAGGATAGCATGTTTTAATCTACACCGTGAGTACAGTAGTATATCAAGTATGTAAGTTTAGCCCTGACTGGTGTGGCTCAGTTAGTTGGGCATCACCCCGCAAAGCAGAAGTTTGCCGGTTTGATTCCCAGCCAGGGCATGTGTCTGGCTTGTGGGTTCGGTCCCTGGTTGGGGCTCATGTGAGAGGCAACCAATTCATGTTTCTCTCTCACATCCTGTTCCTCTCTTTTTCTCTGTCTCTTCCCCTCTCTCTGAAAACAAGTAAATAAAAAAATAATGAAGTACATAAACTTACAGATAAGAACAGGCGGTGAAATGGGGAAATGAATACTGTTTTGCCAGTACAATTCATTTTCTTTTTAAAACAAAAGGAAAGACAGATTAGCAGTCTTCTATAATCAAATCCCAATGTGACATGAACCTTTCAGTGTGCTTTGGTTACCACTGGCGCCTTTTTCTAAGCTCAGGCCAAGTTACTGAGGAATTTCCCCAAATTTCCTAACTCGCATTTCTGTTTCCTTTAAGATTATGCTGAGAAATTGGAACAGGCTGGCAAAGCACGATGATCATGGGCAGACCTCAGAGACAGTACACCACACGGAAGAATCCAGGCCCAAAGCCCACATGTTGTATGATCCTATTTATCAGAAATTTCTTTCAAAAAAGACAAAACTACTCTGGCTGTGTACGTCATTTGGTTGGAGTGTCATCCTGTACACCAAAAGGTTGTGGGTTCGATCCCTGGTCAGGGCACATAACTAGGTTTTGAGTTTGATCCTCGGTTGGGATGTGTACAGGGAGGCAACCAATCGGTGTTTTTCCCTCATGTCAATGTTTCTCTCTCTCTCTCTCTCTTCATCTCTCTCTAAAATCAATACATATCCTTAGGTGAGGATAAAAAACAAACAAACGAACAAACAAACAAACCAGCTCCCCTACCTCCGCCAAAAAAAAAAAAAGGCAAAACTATAGATCTAGACAGCAGGCCAGAGGTGTCCCAGTGGTTGCTGGAAACAGAGATTGAGTCTAAACAAGCAGAAGGAAAATTTTCGGGTTGATGAAATGATCTTAAAACTGGATTATGGTGGTAATTGCACAATTACGTAAATGTGAGAAGACTCATCAAACTATGAGTCTTATGATATGTAAATTATATAATAAGGCTATTTGGTGGAGAGACAGAGAAGCCCTGGGAGCTGTACACTCTGCACCATTTCTGAAATGCAAGGAAATGTTGGAAAACAATTTCCAGTTACTGTGGAATATAAAAGCTCACTGAGGCTGGGAGAGTTGTAGTGCCTCCCTCACAACTTACCCGTAGCAAACCCCACAAATAAACCTCCCCAAACACAAGCTCTAGGGGAAAAACTGCACTAGCTTTGCGAAGAAACTGAAAGATAGGCCTCTTGAGGCCCCTCCCACCAGATTGCCCCCAAACCCCTGCTGTAGTTTCCAAGGGATGGAAGCCATGGCACAGCCCTCCCTGTTCATTAGAAATATGGTGGGAGCCACACAGCTGTAGTTCTGGGTTTTCTAGTAGACATATTAAAAACATAAAAAGAAAGAGATGGTAAAAAAGTTTAGTAATATATATTCTTTAACCCAATACGTCCAAAATATTCTCATTTGAGCACACAATCAATATAAAAAATTGCCAATGAGCTGTTTTACTTTTTTTTTTTCATACTAAATCCTCAAAATCTGATGTTTTACACTTACAGCACATCTCAATTCCGGCTAGCTGCATTTTCAAGTGCTCAGTAGCCAGAGGGGGCTACTGTACTGGACAGCACAGGCCTAGAGCAGAGGTCCCCAACCTCTGGGCCTCAGGCTGGGCTGCAGACCAGTACTGGCCTGGGCCTGTTAGGAACCGGGCCGCACAGCAGGTGGTGAGCTTGCATGTAGTGCATGTGAATCATTCTGAAACCATCCCCCCACCCCAGTCGGTAGGATGACTGTCTTCCATGAAACCGGCGCCTGGTGCCAAAACGTTTGGGGACCGCTGGCCTGGGGGTTTCCTGCTTAGCAATGATAATCCAGAGAGAATGGTTTTTGTGCAAACATCTACTGCTACTTGAGACAGACATCTAAAGGTACACGTTGAATTGTGTCCTATAAAAGCACACTCATCTCTGGGATCCTTACTTTTTAAAAAAATTAATTTTTCACATGGTACTGAGGAATTTTTAACGTACTCAGTGAGTTTCGTTTTGGGGTCCTGGCAACCGGTTAGTTAAGTCCCTGTGGTCAGCACGTCCAGCAGTGTTTGGAATAAACATTGCAAAGGAGCCACTTCGAGACTAGGAATTATGAAGCAAGGATTTTAGTCAAGATGAAAGGTTATGTCCTTTACTGGGGAACTGCGTCTTGTCCTGGCAAAGGAACAGCTGTGACAATCCATAGTGATAGCTCTGATTGCTATGGTTATTGATAAAGCTACCGGTAGCCTTCTAGAAATTACAGTGTCTCAGACAAAGATCTACTGTTTGAGAGGGTCTCGGGCGGACGTTTTTGGTTTGGTGTCATCGGGGGTAGGATAGAAGCTGTCCAGTTTTGGGTGGTGCAACCCTTTGAAGTACTGTCAAGATTCTTTCTGTACAGATTCATCTGCTCTCGGTTTCTAATCTGCTCTCTCCATTGCAGGAGAATCTGACTTTTTCTACAATATTCGCTGTCCAACTTTGGCAGTCGTAACTGACCACCCAGGTTCCTTGTGGAATGATGATTGTTCTGCAGCTGTAGCACCTGAAAAAATATTTCTTTCCCCAGATACACTAGAACTGCCGTTTCTCTGTCAAGCCACAGATCCAAAGAAGAAAAATGCAGCCTCATGAAATGAGCAGGAAGGAAGGCAGGCAATTGTCTGATTCCTAGGTGATTGTTGCTTGTTGGAAATCCCCCTTTGCTAATGGTGGCCTTTTGTTTTACTCTTCCTTTCTGTGGGTTAGAACGGCCCATGGGAGACAGGTGTCCTTATTGGGCTCAGCTGCTTTGTGTCCCTGTCTCCTTCTTCTCATTGCCTTGTCTTTTCCTCCCATACAAATAGACCCACAGCCAGGGAAGGTGTTACTAGATCTGCTGGGATTGTTCGGGGCATTGTTCTGTGGCAGGTGGCAGGCCCCTTGAACAAACGTCGGGAAGGGATGGAAGCTTTGGCACTGGCCTTCGCTCTTGGTCCGTGCCGATAATCTAGGCCACCTCGGCTTCACACGCCTGCCTGGCCCACTTTGTTCCTGGGCTCTGTAAGCTCAGTTTGGCCTTCCCATGCCTTCGTGATTTGCTCTGAACATTTGCCTCTGTCTCAGCCACATCCTTTTCCCACATTCACACATTCTGCCTTCAGCTCACAGCACTAGGTCTGGGAATAAGAAATACTTCCACACCCAGAGTCACTCGGGCTCTTCCAACCCCAGACACCAACAAACAGATCCTGACCTTACCAACGGTCAACCTGAGGGTTTGACTTTGTTACCAATGACCGGACTGAGCTCCTACTTCTTCAGCTTCAAGGACAGCTCTTCTTCCCAGCAGTGGCAGGGTCACTTTTTGTTCTTGTTCAGCAAAGGAGCAACTTTATTTCTGAATGTTTAAAAAAAAAAAGAAGAAGAAAGAGGGAAGGAGTGGAGAGAAAGAGCGAAAGAGAGAGAAAGAAAAGGAAGGAAGGGAGGGAGGGAGGGACATTCTCATCATGCTTGTTGATGCGTGTTGTAGTTTAGGTTTTCCGCAAAACAAAACCTCAGGTAGAGACTTGGACCTTGGGCACTACAGGCAGCCTTTTTGGGAGGGGAACCTGGAATGCAGACGGGGGAGTGGCGGTGAGAAAGGAGAGAAAAAGAGTCAGAAAAAGATGTGTTAACTCACTGCTTATTGTGAGCAAATGGGCTCGGTCTTGCTGGGGCCCCACCGAGGAGTGGTATAGAATGCCCCCTGAATTGTACCCCTGAAGAACCAGAGGCTGGAAGCCTATTTCCACTGTCTTTCCATTCCTTCGATGGTTGAGTGTTGTTCGGGGCGTGTTAACCTCCCCGCCCCCACTCCACACTTCGGCCTGCCTGTGTGAAGGCTAAGTCAGCGGTTTTTGACCAGTGTCACTGCAAGAATTTTTAAACCCTGCAATACCTGGCCATTTAGTCCGGGGCATGGCCTCTTTCCCCTTAGATTGTCAAAAACAAAACAAAACAAAAAAAACACCAAAAAACCAAAAACCCAACAACCAACACAACAATAGCTGTCCTGTGTGAATGAAGCAAAACGATACCAATTTTTTTGTCAGATCAGCAAAAAATATATTTTTTGGTGTGCCGCAGAATTTTAGTAATTAGTTTATGGGTGCCATGAGATGAAGGAAAATGAGGGACTCCACAGGTGCTTAAGGTGGGTGCAATAAGCATGCGTGGAGACTGTCCTTCCTGGCCACAGCTAAAATCCCAGACAAGCTGACAAGGCGTGGCAGAGAGTGCAGAAAGCATCGGCTGCTACCCACAAATGGTAATTAAAAGCTATCCTCTTCACCCTCCTCAAAAAACAAAAACAAAGTATGTTTAAATGAAAATATCCCCAAGGCCTGATATAACTTCTGCAGCTGTTTCTTCATGTCAAGAAGATGGAATACTCAGACAGCTGGCATACGTACTGTCAGGTCAGGGCCAGTGCCAAGAACCCTTCAATGGAGTGCCTTATCTTCTAGTCGCTGTGTGTTCCTATTTGAGATGTGCTTCCCTAGCTAGAGCTAGGCCAGAAAGATGGTCATCCCAGCCCTGTTCTCACTCTTCATCCGAGTCTTTAAGGAAGCTGACCCAGGTGCACGTGGGGCTTGAGAATAGAAGTTTCCCCCACTGGTATAAGCTGAGGCTTTGGGAACATTCAAAGCCAAGCTGCAAACTGACCCAAACCGGGACTACCGCTATTACCACAGGAGAGCAGTTCCCACATTGATGTTGTCAAAACTAGAAGTTCCCCATCATTGGTGCAACCAAAAAAGTCTAGATGACTGCTGAGAACTTTGGGAGAGGGAAAGGAAATGTTGGGGGGCTTAGCAAGGAGCCCTTGGGATGCCACTTACGGGAGATACTTCCTGTCAATAGACGACCTTATAAATCCTATGACTCTTCAAGTTTTCTGCGTTAAATTACTGCCAACTATAGGATTCCCAAAGCATGAAGATCATTCTTAAAATAGACAGACAGACAGACAATCTGGACTATAGGATAGGATAACTCAGGAGATCTGGGACCCTCCTTGATAGTTCATGACACGGCTTGACCTTTTTAATAAGGATCGGGTCTCCTCAAAGTTATTCTTCTTCATGACAGCTACCATTTATTGCACTCCATACATACACAGACCTTTCCTTACCTCTGCTTATTTAATACGTAGCAGCAAATTGGATCTAGTATCGCCAGCCGCCAGATGAAGCAACCGTGGCTCACACTGGCTGAGGACTGACTCAGTCACACAGCGTTGTCAGGAACGGATCTGGGACTCTGAGCCAGCTCCTGGGCAAAGCCAGAAACATGGCTTCTGTTGCCATTATATACACAGCATTTTGTAGACCCAGGAAGACATACAACCTCACAGGTCAGCCTGCAACTCTACGAAACAGGAGAGTAAATGGTTCAGAGCTCAGACTTTGGAGTCAGATTGTCTCTTTTGAAGAATCATAGAGAATAGAATTAGATTTTTTAAAAAATTATCTCCATGTCTTCCTTACAGTCTGTGATTAAATTTTAAAAAATAACGATGAGTAATGTGTGCATGAATGAAACAAAATTGTTACTCTGTGGCCTTCTACAAAATGCATTCATGTCCTGATTACAGAAATATGCTTATTCTTCGGGTCACACATTTATATTTGGCAGCAAATTTCAGAAGCTTGCATGAACGAGCTTTCTTGGGAAAGTGTGGAAGGAAGGGCTCGTGTGCACACCCAGCAGAAATGAAACTGCTAGCCTGATGGGTTTGCAGGTCTCCCTACAATGCGGAAGAAACCCGTTTGGATATCTATACTGGGCTCTCTGTGGCTGTAATCTTTCTTTTTCATTGTGTTTTTTCTTGAAGTGATCGGTATGAATTTCTGTTGCGCTCCACCCAACTTCCCAATGAATGAGGGAGAAATTTCTCATTGGCATTGCAGGCAAGCAATGAGCTAGCACGTAGTAGGCGTTTCAAGGAGTAAAACCTTCTCAGGATCAAAAGAGACTTTAAAGGCCATGAGCCTGCAGTGGGCTTTTCTGGTTTTCACCTGTTCATTTTGCAGCAAAACTGCTCAAAAGAGGTCTTTATAGAGTTACTGTCTCCATGTGCCCACATCCAGTGTTTTCCAATGGTTAGTTCCTGCTACTCACTGAAATTGCTCAGGTCAAGATTTTGGAGAAATTTTATATCACTGAATTTGGTGGTCACTTGCCTGAATAACATTAAGGACAGCGGACTACTCCTTCTTGCTTAGAATATTCTTTTCAGGCTCTCCTGAAACCAGTTTCCCAGCCACTGTCTTACCAACCACCCCATCTTAAATGTCTTTTACTGGCTTCCCTGCTTCTAATGGCCTCTGGTTTTTGCCTAGCTTAGGGTTCTCTCCTCACCATTTCCCTGGAGACATTTCTTCCAGGCCTCTGGCTTCAATACTTTCTATTTACCGATATTGAAGAAAAAGGGCGCTATAATAAATCTTATTGAAAGTAACCTCGCAGGGTGATGTGATCATCAATTTCTAACTGGGCAGGCCACGGCGGGTAGTCACGCCCCAGGCCTATAACTTCCCTAGTAAAAGGCTGTCTTTGCTGTGCGCAAGCCTTGTCCATTGTTTTTGTGCATCTAGGTTAACCCACTTTCGAAAGCCTCTTTTTCGGACCCCGCGGAAGCGCCGTCAAGAGAGCACATGACCGTAACTGTCCTGTAATCTATCCCTGCCTCGCCTTCTCCCACCTTCACGTGATCTTCCTCCCGTTCCCTGCTTAATTCCAGATATATAGAAGAAACTGCAAACTGTCACTCTGGGAAGCATTTTTCTCAGTCTGTTGAGATCTTGCTCCCAGGTGTACCATCTGTTTGGCTTAAATAAACGCTAATAAACTCTTATGAAATTTTTCTGCGGCTTTGGACTTTCTTACGCCGACGCCGATAACTCTCGGATTTATACCCTGAGCTCCGTCCAGTCTCAGGCTTGATTTTGATTCTTGGACGCCTGATGAACTTCGCAAACTTAGTGTGTGACAGACAGAGCTCTTGCCGTCGTTTCTCCTAACTGGCTGCTCCCTGACTTTCTCTTTTCAGTAACCATGAACCTGGTTGCTCAAGCCAAAAAATTCTTAGACCTCATGCTGATTTCTCTTGTTTCTCATCATCATATCCAAGGCCTCAGCAAGTCCTGTGAGCTTCCTCTCCTCAATGTCTTTGCCAAATGTATCTACTTCTCCTAGTTGTCTTCTCTTCCATCCTCGTCTGGTGGATTGCCTTAGCCTGCCGCTCGTCTCCCTGTTTCACTCATTCACCTGTAATGCATTCCCAGAGTCTATCGTTTAAAAATGGGGGTCCGACAATGTGGCTCACCTGTTTGAAACCCTCCCGTGGCTTCCCATCGCTTAGAATAAAATTCGAGTCTTATCAGGCACCCCATGACTAAGCCCAGGGGTCAACAAACTTTTCTGTAAAGGACCAGAGAGTAAATACTCTATACTGTGTGAATCCAGCCACCATGCTACGAGAAGAAGGCAAAAGCCACCCAGAGAGCCACGTGGAGGAGGAGAAGTTCTGGGTCATGGTCTCAGAGGAGGCCCAGGCTGCAGCGTGGAGCCGTGGGGCCGGCTGGATATTCCAGACTGCGGTCAGCTGGAAGCACGCGGAGCAGAGAACCGCCTGAGTCCGGTCATTTCAGGGAATTAGGAGAGAGAAGATGGTCATTATGTTTTGTTGCTTTGTTTACAGCAATAGATAATTGAACCACTGGACTTCTTTCTGTTTCTCAAACCCACCGAGCTCCTCCCTCTATCAGTCCCTGCGGGTCTCTGCCTGGGGCACACCTCCCCCAGGTCTTCAGGTGACTGGTTCTTTTCATCCTTCAGGTTGGCCTGTAGCCCCTCAGTTTGTTTGGTTGGTGTTCTGTTTTGTTTTTTTTTGGGGGGGGGGGAGTTGGAAGAAAGCCACCCTTTCTTTACTTTAACCCATGTGGTTAAACACCCTCTTGTCTCATCTCATCCTTACCTGGACTCTAGGATCAACTTACAATGCAGGCCCAGCCGGTCAGTAATTCTACTCCCCACTCGTCCTGGCCTCGGTTGTTGGTTCAGAGATGGACACTGACTCATTCATTGACTCCGTCCCAGGAATTATTGGTGAGGAGAGACTCTTGACTGGGGTTGTTAAGGTGGCTTAGCCTAAGCCTGGCGCTGCTGGTGCCCAATTGTCTGCCACGAGGGTCAGCTCCATTTGGGAACAGAGACAACACAGAGGGGAGCAGGGCGGAGAGATGGAGAGGGTGGGATAGACTCCTGGATGTAGCCGTAATTGAAGCTCGAATTCCCTTGTGCTTTTAAATTATATGAGCCAATATACCTTCCACTCCACTCTCTCTCCTCTCTTTCTTTGCTCAGCCCTCCACCATTTCCACCAAATGTTAGGCTGAGCCATCTGAAATTGCATTCTTATAGCTCAAATGTTACTAAATAGCGGTAATTTTGTATGGCTAACTTATTTGAATGCTTCCAGAAACAAGGAACTCACTGCCTATTGCAGCAGCCCAATTAAAATTAGACAGATTTAACCAACAGAAAGTAATTTTTTCTGATTTTTTAATAAAGATTTTATTTATTTTCAGAGAGGGGAAGGGAAGGAGAAAGAGAGGGGAAAATCAGTGTGCGAGAGGAACATCAGTTGGTTGCCTCTCACACACCCCCTACTGGGGACCTGGCCAGTTGTCCCCTGACCTGGGCACAACCCAGGCATGTGCCCTGTGTGGGAATCGAACCTGTGATCCTTGATCCAGTGAGCCACACCAGCCAGGACAGAAGGTTATTTTTCTAAACCTAAAGTCTCTGTCCCTGCCCTTCACAGTCCTGGATGTTGCCCCCTGAACACGTTTCACGTCCAGGGAGACACCGCACTGCGATACTCAAGGAGGGAGGCTCCCGTAGGTGGACAGAGGGAGGTGGTTATCTCTTTCTTTCAGACACAATTCTTTTAGCAGCCTAAACATTTAATCTTTCTTAAAGATGTGATGTTTTAAGCCATGCCTTCTCCATCTTGTTCTAGTTTATTTCAAACTAAGTTCAGGATGTTATATTTAACCTCAATGAATTTTGCTATGTTCTATATGGCCCACCGACCTTTCCTTTAAAAGCCAAGTTTCTCCCTTATGCATTGGGTCAAGGTCTTTGTCAATTATTTTCTCTATTAGTGTCACGATACAACAACATGATGAAAATCCAGCACCAAGATCTTTGTGAATCCAGGGTATCCTTTCCAGCATCTTCTGCGAGTTTGAGAAGCGTGCTTTCTCTATAGTCACCTGAGTCATTATTATAAATGTTGAAAAGGACAAAGCTGAGAATCAAGCCCAAAGGATATATATGGCTGGACAGTGATCCTTTGACCTTTATGTTTGATTGCCCAGTCAGTCACCACTTCCCTAACTTGTGCTCACAACCACCCGTGCGACTCAGCTTGTCTGTAGGAAGTCACGGGATATCATCTAAGCCTCTTGCTGAAATATGTCAGGGGCTTCTCACTACTGGGTATGCATCATCCCGTTGCTGAAGTTAAGTAGAGCAGTGTGTTATTTAGGGTAGACGAAGCCACAGTAACAAAATAGACCCAAACGTTTAATGTTTAATCACAATGGAATTTTATTTTCGCTTGGGTAACAACAATTCAGGGTACTCAGGTGGGAGGGGCGCTCTCCTCCATGCTGCCACTCAGAGATCCAGGTTCTCTCTGCCTTGTGGAACTCCTGTTCTCGAGGGCCTCACTGTCATCTGTGTCCAGCCACAGAGGTAGGAAGAGCATAAAAGAGCACATGTGGGAAGTGTTTGTGGGACGGGCCTGAAAATCTTAGATCGCCGCTGCTCACTTAGTGATAGAGCCACACCTAGCAAATGGTAGGTAGGGAAATGCTCTTTAGCTAAGTGCTTTAAAAAGGGGAGACTGATTCGGTGAACAGCTAGCGGTCTGTATCCACTATAGGCAAATAACATAATGATAACACAAAACTAAAATCACCAATAAACTGATCACACTCACCTTCCTTTTAAAATCAAGTTCCTGTCCCTGTCTAAGGCCAAAATCTTTGTTCATTATTTTCTCTGAAGTTGTCAGGCTGCCACAGCATAATGCAAACACAACACAAATAACGTAACAATTGATGGCCAGGTGAAATGGTCATTCTTGCAAAATAGGCATGATTTCAAGGTTAGGGAAGCAATTTTGAGGAAAATTGCTCATCACTGGTAAAGCCATTGACAAATGAGGAAATGGCAGCGTTAGATCAGAGAAAATCTAGGAAGATAAGGACCAAAAAAACACTGTGTATAAGAATGATGTTAACCTCAGAGGGGTAAGAGAGAGACACATGGAAAAATTAACGAACGCCTTACGTATTTTTGCCAGAGTTATACTGTTTATGATTATGCTGTGGAAGTCAAATTATAATTGAATAATTTCATATTATATGATCTTGTAATTTCATCAGAAAAATATGCCAACAGAACCCCCAGTGCGAAAGTGGATTGATCATTATTGTTGCTATTTTTATTTTTTTACAGATTCTATTTATTTATGTTTAGAGAGAGGGGAAGTGAGGCAGAAAGAGAGAGAGAAAAACATTGATCAGTTGTCTCTTGCACACCCTCAATTGAGACCTGGCCTGCAACCCGGGCATGTGCCCTGACCAGGAACCAAACTGGCGATGGGCGACCTTTTGGTTCACAGGCCAGCGCTCAGCCCACAGAGCCACACCAGCCAGGGCTATTGTTGCTATTTTAGGAGTGAACGGGGTGGCACTCCTCTTACCTGGCTTGCTGCCAAAGGCCCAGCCTCCAAATATTGGTTGCCCCAGAGCTTCATCCTGGTTCTCTTCCCTTCAGCATTTCCCCTTTCTGTGGAATCTCATCCAGTCCCTAGACATCATCTACGTGCAGCTGACCCTCAAATTTACATTGGTAGACTTGGACTTCGGTGTAAATTTTCATACTTGACATCTCCACTTGAGTATTTAATAGACTCTTGGACTTAGGTGTCCAAAAGCACACTTCTTGATTTCAAACCTGTTTCTCAAGTCACTGCTACTTTGCTCAGTAAGTGGCAGTAGCATTCTCAGGTCAAAATCTCAAGAGTCATACTTATGTATTTATTTATTTTCAAAGCAAGAGGAAGGGAGGGAGAAAGTGAGGGAGAGAAACATCAATGTGAGAAAGAAACATTGATGGGTTGCCTCTGGTACGTGCCCCGATCTGGGACCAAAACTGTAACCTAGGCATGCGCCTTGACTAGGAATTGAACTGGTGGCCTTTCCCTCTGTGGGACACTGCTCAACCAACTGAGCCACACCAGTCATGGCTCAAAAGTCATATTTGATGCCTCTGACTCCACCCATTCCCCCCTCTAATGGAATAGCAAGTTTTGTTGGGTCTATCTTCAAAATACATCCTGAATTGACTCCACTCCATCTCACTCCTACCACTTAGCCCAAGTATCTATCTCACTTGCTGGGGCCCCTATGAAGCCTCCTCCTTGGTGTGTCTGCTCCCACTCTGCCTTCGTGGCCATCCCATTGCTACATAGCACCCATGGTCATCTTAGAAACATATAGGTCAGTTGTGTCATTCCTTAGCTTAAAGCCATCACATTTATAAAAATCCAAACTTTCCCATGGCACCAGAGAATCTGATTTGTGCCCAAGTCCCACATCTCATTTCAACGCCCTGTCCCTTTGCTCACTCTCTGGCCATCACATAGGCTGTCCTGCTGGCTCCATCTTCAGGGTCTACCTAGGCAGACCGCCCTCTCCTCCACAGCATGGCGGCCTGATTCCCTCTCATCATCGAATCTCAGGTCCAATGTCATACTCACAGAAGCCTCCTCCGTCTCTCGCCTAAGGCAGCAATCCACACTGCCTGCCAGCCTTTTTAAAATTTGATTATCCTACTTTTTTTTTCTTCAAAGCAATGATCAGTATCACTAGCTAAAACTATTTTGCTTCTTTATGTATGTAAAATTCTTTCCTGTCTTCCCTTCGACTACAATCCCAATGAGGGCAGGGATTTTGACTAACACGTTCACTGCTGTACCTTCCTTACCAGAGGCTGTCACATAGTAGATGCTCAGGGAATACTTATCAACTAAATAGTTTTTAAAGTACAGTAAGAGTAACTTGTTTTCCTAGTTTTAAGTTTGATTTCTCAGGGTAAAGTCTCAGCAAAGCCCTTTTTTGCCCACTATTTCATGTGAGATTTTGGTTTCCTTTGTAAGTGGATTTATTTATGTGGCCTTTCCTGTACCGATGATCTTTGAACCATGAAGATCTCCCACCTCAGGTATTTTCTTCCCTGGCTAGGTTAATAAACCTGTGGAATGAAGAAGAGAGGGCAAGGCTGACATGATTCGTTCTTGGTTAACCCCAGCTTGGTCACAGTGATGAGTCATTTTACTTTCAGGGGAAGAAATGCCCTTTCCCCATTAAAATCCATTCTAGAATCATGTCTGCAGCCTATGATGCTCACTGGTTTGCGGTGTATGAGACCCTCTTTATTCTTTTTAATGGAACATTTTTGTTTTTCTGTCTCTAAGATTCTGGCACCATTTTAAATTCTGCGGGGCCTCTAAGACCACAGATAAACATCAAGAGTCTCTTTCCTGGGCTCTGTGAGTACTCTGGTCTGTAACTCATCTGGGTCAAGGGAGTTGAGTTTAATTCAATTTAGGAGACAAATAAAGGTTCTCATTAGAGGGGAGCGGCCAGAATACAAGACAATTTGGCTACACACTGATGTCACTGAATCACAGAATTAAACAGACGCCTCGTTAAAGTGAGGGCCCTAATCCCTTTCAAAGAACTAGCTTCTGTAGCTCCTTGCGTTCTGACAAGCAGTGATCTGGGAACAAAAAATATTGAAGGGTTTGAGGTCTACTTTAAAATTCTCTTCCATCTTGTTACATGCCGTGTTCCTTTGAAGTGGGTGGGAAGAGAAGGGAAGGTGAGAGGAAGGCAGAGGGAACTGGCTTCCCATGTCACCTTGCCATGGGGTGCTGAGGAGAGGTGGGGAAATCACTGTGGGGAGGCCTGCTGGTGCTACTGGTTCTGTCGGCGGGGCTCTGAGGTTAACCTAAGAGCGTACGTGCTTTCTAAAGGGGTCAGCTGCTCCACGCAGCTCCTCCGGACTTTTGCCAAGCAGAGAAATCTGAATTTTCATGTCGTAATGCCTGAGTTTTAACGGCTGGCTCAAATTTTTAATACTCTGGGTCACCTAAACAGCACATGGCCTCAGTGCTGACCCAGCCAATAGTTCTTAGCCTGCGCCCTCTGGCCTGAGGCACCATGTAAAGCTTACAGGTGGGCCAGGAAATGATGCTGATTGTCAATTTCTTTAGCTACTGCTCCCAGAATGCGGTGTGAATGAAGATTCATTTCCTCCTTAGTCCAAAAAGAGCAGTTTCTGTTTTATAGGGATCAACAATCTATGCAAAGTTTTTTTAAGTTGATGTTGCAGGAAATCTTCATTTAAGTGGCCCTGAAGTTTGGCAGAAAGAGCGACACCAGTGGTCACCTCAACTCTCTCCCTCCTCCCCTCACCATTGTAAGACCTTGGCATGATCATAACTCTGGTTAAATCTCGCATTCTTACTGCTTTTCACCTGCACCCAGAAGCTGAGCTTGGGCAGCAAAAGCCACTCATACTTGCTGTCTGGTCTCACCTAGGGACTCCAACCACTGATGGGTCCTCAGTGCAGCCTGGAAATTACAAAATATCCCTCTGCTCAACTCACTTTCCAACTCCTCTGGACAGCTGTTTGGCAACGCCTCTCTCCTCTCAGCTCCAGGGTTGCTCCAGGGCCCTCGGCGCCCCGTTACTCTCAGCCGATGACCTTGCTCATGATTTTAGTAAGAAAAGAGAAGCGATCAGAAGAGGCGCACCCCTTCTAGATCCTAGAGGCGCACCGCTAGATCGCCAGCCTGAAGGACCTCCTTGTGTCTCCCCTCCCCCAGCTCCTCAGGGTCCCTTTGGTCAGGTTCCCACACTCTAGCCAGAGCGATGATATGATCCCTCACTCAGATAAAACCCGAGACCTGCCCACCCGCAGCTGATTTCATCTCTCCCTCTTGTTTCCTTGCTGTCTCGGCCCTGCCCACGCCAATCTTGCTTTTTTTCCAACTCTTGGAGCACATTCCCAGCTCAGGACCTCTGCACATGCGGCTTCTGTGGCTGGATAAGGTCTGTGCGGTTTGCTCTCATTCCTTGCAGGTCTTGGCTGAAAGTGCCCTTTCGGAGAGGCCTTCGCCGTAACCACAAGAGTGCCGCCATGCCTCGTTGCTCCGCCCATTCCCTGCTGGGTTTTGCCCTTAGCACGGGTCGTCCTGACATATTATACATTTATTCCTTTATTGTCTCCTCCTGTTAGACTCTAAGCTCCCTGACAGCAGGGGGTCTGTGTCTCTTGTTCACAGTGGCACCCCTGACATCTTGTACAGTGTCTAAAACATGTTCAGTGCTCAGTAAATATTTGTTAGATGAGTCATGAGCAGGCGAATGAATGGCATCTCGCTTTCTGTAGTCTATAGTCCGGCGCTTTCAGCCTGGCATTCGAGGCCCTTGAGGAGCTGCTCCAAACTTTAGGTTTTACCCCTGCTCCTTTCGCTTTCCCTGGTCCCTCGTGGGCCCCAGTCCACATGATCTCCCTCTTTGCTCCCCACCCGCCCATCCCCTCAATGACTTCCTCATGTTATTTCCCATCTGGGAAGCCCTTTCTTTCTTTGGCAAAGACTTTCTTCTTTACTTGAGAAAATTTGGTTATTCAAGGCCCAATATCAGCTCCTCTCTAAAACCATCCTGGCCCTTGCAGGCAGAAAGGGGGATGACTTCCGTGCTCTCGCAGAGGCCGACAGGGCCCTTCTCAGTTGCCCAGAGAGAAACTCCTGGTCCCTTCGCCCATGCGAATGACCGGCACTACCCCTCTTTCAGCCCTAAACTCAACCCAAGTGCTCTGAGGTCAGCAGATGGGCTCAGTTCCTCTCATTCCGCCCCTGGGGTTGTCACTCTTCTGGTTTCTCTTTTCACAGAAAAGACCGAGAGGCATTTTAGATCCGGTTAGAGAGCCCTCTGTTCACCTGCAGACTTGAGCAGGGCAGGATTGTCTGGGAGTGTTTATTAACCAAATCCAAGTTTCTCTCCACACCTACAGAAATAGAAACATCCCCAAATGCTCACCGCTGCAACGGGTGGACCATATAAGGAGAGGATGTCTCTTTGCTGGTGACCTGCTCGCTTTATAACTCTGGGAGGAGGAGGCTTGGATTGCAGGTGTGAGACGTCAGTGAGGAGGTGGGGGTTACAAAAAGAGGTTGATTTTAATCCCACGAAAGAAAATAGAGCATGACAAATAAGGGCCGATTCATAGAAGAACACCTAAACCTAGGCTCATCCTGCCAGATACCTTTCTCCTCCTGCTTTCCAAAATCCAGCCCACTGTTTTACGTGGCGACTGGGAAGCTGAGAGGCTGTGATTTTTACCTAAGAAGATTCACTTACAACTTGAGGAAGTGGTGGGCAGGGAACAAGCACACAGTGTATTTCCCTCCAGTGCCAGGACTTAAACAAACTGCAAGGAGGTAGTAAAAATAAATGAAACAGGAAGCGTGGTTTCCAAGTAAAGCAGTCCCCAAGGTTTTTCTGAAGATGTCAATCATCTCCTACCTGCCCACACTGGGCGCCCTGTGATCAGGTCCCCACCAAGAAATTGCGGCTTTGATGCAGGTGTGTCCTGAACCACTGGGACCCACCCAAAGCCTGGAAAGGCAGAGACGGGCAGTTGGAAACCACATCACAAACAAAGCATTATAAAGCTAACTGTTTTCTCCGAAGGAGCAACATTATAATTGGGTGATGAACTCTTCATAGGAATTGATAAAATATAGGTTCTAAGAAATAACCAAAGAGGTGCCACACAAGCGACACCTTATCTAACCATCTCCTCGATCGTTTAAAATTGTTAAATTACATTTAAAGTTTTAAGAAATGGGCGAAAATGTATGGGGCCTGTAATGCTGCACCGCCGGCCAACAGGGGTCTTGGGTGGGCAGGGGTATGCATCTTTTGAATCGAGGAGGAAGTGGAACTTTAAATACAAATAAAAAGGGGTAAGAAACCTAAAGTCCACCTCTCTTCTCAATCAGTGGTTCTCAAACTTTTTTGTGCCAGTACAGCCTTATGTTTCTTTAAATGTTTGGATATCTCAAAGAGTTGTTGTTTCTGTGGTTTTATCTACGGTGGTTACTATATAGAAATTAAAACAGAATTAAGAAAACACTTTTATTAATTTATCTAAAAATAACAGCAATAAATTTATTTACTGTTTGATGTTAACATAAATATTATACTTTTATGAAAAATAGTTTCCAAGATGAAAATTAAAGTAGTTTTCAAAATAAAATAAATAGTAAAAAGAATGGCATTATTATATATTTTTGCAAAACTCTTTGCTGTGTGCCTTAATAGAAGATGGCTGGACTCTTGTATATTCTGCATTCAATCTGTTGTGATATCATGTGTCTGCTTCTGGAAAACTCTACTGTATCTTCATGAGAGAATGAGAGTGAAAAGAGCAAATATTGCCTAGTATTAGTATGAAAGTAGTTTTGATCTCCTGGACCTCCTGAAAGGTCTCAGAGACCTCCAGGGGTCTCCAGCCCATACCTGTAGAGCCACTACTCCAGATCAGTATACCAACTAAATTAATATCAAGCATTCCCTTGGCTTACAAGCCACTCAGATGGCTCCCCTTCTTAGTATGTGCAGCAGGCAGGATCACAGGGTTGACCCATGTCCTGCTCCCTGGTGTGCACGCTCCTGAATCATTACGGGAACTTGTGAATATGATGGGATAGTTACTTCCGTGGTCAGGTTATGTATATGGCACAGTTGACTTTAAGAATGGGAGACTATTCTGGGGGTACCCGACCAAATCAGGCGAACCCTTAAAAGGGACTGGCATCTTCCTGGAGAGTAGATTGAAGTGTGCAGTTTCATTCACTTGAACACAGGTGAGATCCTCTGTTGATGGCTTTGAAAGTGGAGGGAGCCATACGGCAAGCAGTGCAGGCAGCCTCCACAGCTAAGATTCACCCTTGGCTGGTAGTCAGCAAGGAAATAGGGACCTCAGTCCTACAACCGCAAGGAACTGAATTTAGCCAATAAACTGAATGGGCTTAAAAGGATTTTTTCCTCAGAGCCTCCAGAAAGGAATGCAGCCTGGATAACACCCTGATTCAGCCTGGAGTACCCTGAACAGAGAGCCTAGTCACATTGTACCTGAACTTCAGATCTACAGAATTATGAGATAATGGATGAGTATTTTAAAAAATATTTTATTTATTTCTAGACAGAGGGGAAGGGAGAGAGAAAGTCAGGGGAGAGAAACATCAATGTGTGGTTGCCTCTCACATGCCCCTCACTGGGGATGTGGCCCACAACCCAGGCATGTGCTCTGACAGGGGAATACGAACAGGTGACCCTTCGGTTCGCAGGCCGACACTCAATCCCCTGAGCTACACCAGCCAGGGCAGGGAAGAGTATTGTTTAAGCTGCTAAGTTTGTGGTAATGTTACACAGTAATGGAAAACTAATAAAGTATGTATTATTTTAAATTTATTTTTACATTCCACAAATAATCATAAATACATCTTCCTTGCAAAAAGATGAAAACATTATTGCGAGGTTAAAAGTTCCCTTTGAGCCCTGATCAGTGTGTCTTAGTTGGCTAGGAGTGTCACCCCATAGACCAATGGGCTGCAGGTTCAATTCTCCAGCAGGGCACATACCTGGGTTGCGGGTTCCATCCCCTGTCACAGGCACGTTTGGAAGGCAACCGACTGATGCTCCTCTCACATCGATGTCTCTCTCTCTCTCTGTATATCCCTCTTTCTGGAATCAATGACTATTTTTTTTTAAAAGTCCTCGGGTGTGGATAAAAAAAAAGTTCCCTTTGACATACCACCCCCATCCTAGCCAACCTTGAGCCCCCCCTCCCCCTTTTCCCTGGGGGTATGGTATGAATACCCGCTTTGCTGGGCATGAATCCTTCCTTCCAGAACTTTTTCTATCCATTTATGTGCATATATTTGTACCAACAGAAAATATATAGCACTGCTGTCATTTATTTTTCTTATTTGAACTTCAGAACACTATTGGGATGAGCGCTATAGCTGGCCCAAGTCTTCCAAATATAAGAAGAAAAGTCTGAGTTGATGTTTCCTATGTCCCATGGAGGCATTTGAATCACCCTATTGCTCTTAGATTGAAGTGTGAATAGAAATGTATTTTGGAGGTGGCTGTTTAGAATGGTGAAGATGGGGTTCCACCAGCTGAGAAGCATTTAGAGTCAGGGCTTACCTCACGTTTCTGGTTTTCCAGCTCTGTCTCTCAGGTTATTCACAGCTAGAATAAACCTGCACAGTTATAGGCTCGATTCCAAGCCACCAGAGAAACATTGGTGGCACTTGTGCCTAAACGTAACTCTTAATGGCCATCTGGTCCCTGCCTTCATCCAGCACTGGAAAATCAGGGAACTTCAGAACATCTTTCAAAGAATTGCTAGCTCTCCATTGATTTAAAGAACAATGAATAGGTGTGCTGTGACTTGTTCAGAAACAAACCTATGGCACACACCTGTATTACCTCCAGGAGATAGCATGAATCTCCTGTGACAATAGACCACAGGCCACCCTGTGGAGGGTGGTATCTTGCCCAAGAGGTAACCTCCCAACTTAGCTTCTGATAAAACGACCAGAAGCAGGTTTTCCAACGTGACTTTAATAATAGGTTCTCGGAAAAAAGCTCCTTTCTCAAGCAAGTCTGTCCTCCAAAATCACAGAGCCGATGGGCCACAAGTCTGTGTGAAAAGTGTGCATGTTCTGCATTTTGTAGCAAAGGACACATTAGCAGTGGCCAGTGGCAATGTCCTTCTTGCTTCCCTAAGGTCATCTCATCTTGTGCTCCCCTGACATCACAGTGGTCCCGACATTTTATAATAGCACACACATGCTCCTTCGATCTTTGGCCTTTTGCGATGTTGGGTTTGCCAGGGAAGCTCTGGCTGCGTATTTGTGCTGGGTGGGCAGGAAACCTTACCAGTTCATAAATCCTTGGACAGAGTGTGCCCATTAACAGGGGTCACACTCACCACCTCCTTGCAAAGCCGGTACCCACCTGCCCACATCCCTGATCCATGATTTTCCATCTTCCTGGCTATTCATGTAGGGCCATTCCACAATTATGAAAGCACTGGTGTTTGGGGATGGAGCTCTGCCCAGCGCAGGGCCACAGCCTCTGGACAAGGAATCCATGCACAGAGTAGCAGCTGACTCCTTTGTACTTATGTGTCTTTGTGAACGTACGTTTTGGTGCCCTTTTCTGGTAAAATCTTCCAGCGGATACAATTCCCAAGGTTCACCCAAGGAGAGAAACGTTCTTTGGGCATGTACAGACAAAAGTTTGAATGAGGCTTGAAACTGGTCCAGGGCCACAGGAGACAGGCTTCTAAAGGCGACTTCAGAGAGCGGAAATACCCCAAACTTTCCTTCCACACAATCAATTTGCCTTAGACGAGGAGGAGAAACCTGCCCCGAAAGTAGGCGTCCAGCGTGGGGTAGTTTGTGATATATTCGGGCTGCTAAGTCTAACAGGGATGAGGGCTCCCCTATTTAACCATGCTAGAGGTGTTCAGAGAGCTGGGGTTTTTGTGACGGTGACCTGGGTAACAGGACTGGAGGAGTATTAGAGTCAGAGCCGCGCAGAGGGCGGCCCCGGCGGGCGAGGGCGGAGCGGGCGCCGCTGCGCTGACGGCCGCGGCAGACAGGGGGCGGCCGCGCCCATTTCCTCCGCTCCGCCTGGGCCGGAGGGATCCGCATCGGCGAGCGGCGCCTCCCGGGTGTAGGCTGCGGCGGCTCCCCGCCCGTGCTGGTCTGTGGCGAGACGGCTCCGGGAGAGCCTTCGGCGGTGGCTGCCGACGTCCCGAAGAGCGCCGCGCGGTTCGCGTTCAGGCTGCCCGCATGGACGCGGCGTTGAAGCGGAGCCTCTCGGAGGAGCCGGCTGAGCTCCTGCCGTCGGCCCGGGACTTGGAGGAGGAGGAGGAGGAGGAGGAGGAAGAGGGCATGGAGCAAGAGCTGGAGGAAGAAGAAGAGGTGGACCCCCGGATCCAGGTAGGGCGCACCGGGGGCGCCCCGGATCCCGGCTCCGTGAGGGCCGCCGCGGAGGTCGGCATCTACTCGTAACACCCGCCTCGCAGCCCCCAGTGCTTGCGATCTGGGGGCGAGAAGAGAGGTTCTAAATCCTCGGTTTCACCTGGTTCATGGGGAGACTGCAGTGCCCGCGTGGATGCGGCCTGACTGTATTGCGGGGATGCCCCCGCAGGCTCCGGGCAGGATCCTGGGGTCGCCGCAGCGTGCCCAGCGGTTCAGTGGATGTGCAACAAAGGGAAAAAGGGGGCGGGGGCGCCATGCGGGTATCGGGGGTACCCCGGCCAGGCTCCTGGTGTCGCGGGCACTGCACAGCCTCCTGGCCCTGGGAGGAGGGGTCGGGCGCCGGGTGGGCGTTGTCTGCCCTGCAGCGTGTGCTGGCACTGGTGCCCTGGGTTCCGAGTCTTCACCTGGCGCAGGTGCCCGGCCTGAGCCATCTTCCTCCTCTGATTCATTGTTACCGAACTGAGGGGTTTATTGTCACCACTGGCTCAACCCTGCACTTGGCCTCAAATGGTTTAAAACTCAGCTTTTCCTTGTTATGTGTATGAACAGAAATCGGGAACAACTGATGCCCAAAGCTGACGCGGGGAGAAGGCGAGGGGATTGGCCTGGCTCTCCGTGCCTCCATTTCTAAGGGAGATGATTAAAAACCAATTTCCAAGCTGAGATCTAGTAGTGACAGCTTAACCTCTTCACCCTCCAAGCAAAAAGCACAGCAAATCCCTTTTCCAAGACCCATTTTCCTACCCTTTCAATAAGTCTTTTTTTTTTTTAATACAGCTTTTAAGTATGTTTTGCCATTCCTGGAGCCCTAATTGGTTTTTCAGTGCACAGATCAATTAAAAGCTCATTTAACTCAGCTGTTTTCGATTTAAATGAATTGTTTTGGTAGATTAGCAAGATAAAGATGACGTGGGAAATGTTTGCATTAGAAATTTTATTAATTATAATCATCAGTTGCAACTACTATTCTCTTGTTTTCTTGGTACAGGATTTCTGTTAACAAGATCCTTTGTTTGCAGACTAAAATGAGTTAACTTCATGTTGGGTACTTTTTACAGGATTTCATTTTGTAAATGTTTAAAGTGCTTTTTAATTTTTTTTTTAAAGCTGGCTTAAAAAAATATCTAGGGAGAATGAATAACTGGCATTTTGAAAAGAAAAGATTTTCACCTTTATAGAAAAATACTCAACCACCAATGAGTTAATGCCAGAATTCTGCCCTTGATTTAAAACATTTCACTGGGGTTATACTTTTGGCTTGGCCTTGTTTATTTTCTTTTATTGTCTTTTCTGCAAAGTTATTGCTCTAGGGCAGAAGGTGCTGTTTTGATTCAGCCCCTAAACCATTTGTAACAGGTGGGTTTACCTGAAGGCAAAAACCTAGAACAAATATTTGACCTTCGAAGAAAAGACAAATTCCTAGGACCTTATGACATTTCAAATCAAGAAAAAGTTTTCAGAAATCTTGACATTCATTTGCTCTTCCAGCCAAGGCTCAACTGTTTTCCTTGAGAATTAATACTGACTCTTCCCTCTTCCCACAAATTGTGCTGGAGTAATTTTGCAGGTAATGGGCTGAGTCATACAGAAACAAAAGACAATCTCTTAAATCTTTTTTCTCCCTCTTTTCTTCGTTAGGGAGAATTGGAGAAGTTAAATCAATCCACAGATGACATCAACAGACGGGAGACTGAACTTGAGGTACAGAAAACTGGGTCCCTGTTCTTGCTGAAATGGTGTCGGTCCCACTGACACCAGTATGGTTAATTTTGCTTTCGTAGCTGGAGGGTGATTGCTGGCGTCCCCTCCTCGAAGTTGAGCAACAGCCTGCTGTCTGACAGAATAAAGTACACCACTGAGCCCAGCTTGTGGGTGGAACGCATGTGGATCCAATTTCACATGCTGTTTTTCATCATGGAAGCTCCGTGGGGCCAAAACCAAGAGCTTTACACACGCGTAAGCCCTCAAGTTAATGTGTCTGTGGAAGAGCTAAAGAATTGAGGGGAAAATGAGCTGAACTCTTTAATGGAGAAGAATAAAGGCGCTCATAAAATCTCTTCAATATTTTAGGGCGGTTCCTTACATTGTACTTGAAAATGTGTCTTTTCTCAGACTTAAACCTTTTTTGACTTTCCTGCTCTCATAATTCACCCCCTTCTACTTCCCTGCTCAGTTCTTTAATGTCTGCTTGTGTGTAGAATATAATGATCTTAAAGGTAAGGAAAAGCTGTTTGGACTGGGAAAGGGCTTCCCTGCTGGGAGAGACTAGAGCTTGATTTGAATTTCATGAACATCTTCCAACCCGAGTGTAAACAGATTAGCGTTCTTTACAGCTACCAATTAGTCCCCATCCCTTTTCAGTAGTGGTTGGTTTTATCATCCATCAGCAGGTTTGAACAACCCCCGCGTATATCTGAGAGCCTGTGAATGACTGTCAGAGCTGAAGGAATGCAGGGAGCTGTTGGGAGGACCTATTTGTGTAGCAGGGAAGGTCAGCAGAAAGGGCAGGAAACATCTGGTCCCTCGGAGTGAGGGTGCAGGAGATAGGAATGTAATCTACCAGCAATCCACTGGCAACCCTGATTTCTGACTGCCTACCATGCGGAGGCCCTGCAGTACCAAGTCTGGATGTGGGAGTGGGGATTGAAAGCTTGTTTTCTGAGCTGTGTGTGAAGCATTTAACCCCTCTGTTGTCACCGTAGTTACTGATGAACACTGGCTGCCCTTCTCCCCCAAGTGGAGTAAAACCCGAGTGTTTATTTAAATTTTTTTCACTTAGGATGAATCGAGTCTCTTTGTTGGTCAATCAAAATCTCTCAGAATCTTAGAGTTGTAACACAGTAAGCAACAACAAAAGCCCTACCACTTCTATAGGGATTTACAAAGAGTTTTTACAAGATTTATCTCATTCCATCCTTTCACAACAGCCTAAAGTTGTGCTGTCCCATATGGCCACATGTGGCTGCGTGAATTTAAATTAGCTGAATTATAATGAAATAAAATTAAAAATTCTGTTCCTTAGTCATAGTAGCCACATTTTAAAAACTCAATAGCTACTGTGTTGACCAGAGCAGAGAACACTTCCACCACTGCAAAAAGTTCTAGTGGATGGCACTGGCCTGGAAAGCAGGGAAGGTGGTGATTACCTCTTCAGGTGAGGACCCAGAGGCACAGAGTCCACACAGATCAATGACATTGCAGAGCCAGGCCATTTTCCACGTCCCCTCCAGCTCTCATATTCTACCATCCCATGTATGAATAGACAAATTGGAAATAGTGTTGTTGTTGTTGTTTTTCTCCCTGAAGGACTCGTTGATTTATTCATTCAACAAATATTTGTATGCCAGTCACTGCTCTCTGGTAGTGCTTAATTAACCTTCTGAGGGTAAAATTATTTCATATGTTAAACTCTCTTTAGCCCAGATTTCCGAATGCACTTAGGTATGTGTGTGTCACAGGAAGCACGGGACAGGTGTTTCCTGCCTCGCTCTGGAGTGTACTTGACAGCAGCCAAGAGAGTTGGTTGAGCTGGCCGGAGTGGCTGGCTGACCTTTCCAGGGTATTATTATAACCAAGATGGACTCAAATATAATGCAAGCCTTGTAAAGCAATTAAAACTTCCCTAGTAACCACAATAAAAAGTAAAATGAAACAAGGGGAATTAATTTTAATCTACTTCATTTAACCCAGAATGTTCGAGATAGTATAATTTTAACATGGAATCAATACTAAATGTCCTTGAGATATCTCACAGATATTTTTATGTGAACTCTTCAAAATCTTATGCATAGTTTACACAGCGATTACCAAGAGGCCTCTGGTGTCACTGTGTGTGTGTGGTGGCCTATTCTCGGTCAGTCAAGCCCTGGGCGCCAACCTTGTGTCAGCAATTTTTTTGGAGGGAGGGGGCTACGGCAGACACGTGGGTGAACGAGACAAAGGTCTTGCCCTCAGGGAGTTTACATTTTGGTTGGGGGTGCAGAGTGGAGGGGTGGCCGATAATTGCTGATTGTAATAACTACAATAAAAGTAACACGACAGGCCGTAAGAGAGGAGTCAGATAACGGTAGTGAGCAGAATCCTGCGGACTGAGAGTCCATGTGCGGAGTAGCAGATGGCGTGAGCAGTGGGGTTGTCCGGAGGGCAGTGTGCCAAAGGATGTGGGAGAGGAAGCAGAGCATTTTGATATACGGTTGCTTCTCGTTATTTGCGGTAGTTGTTTTCTATAAAGTTGCTGTGATCACTGAATTAGTGAGTACTGAACCATGGCTCCCGGAGGGGAAGTGTTGTGACCCGAGACTGGAAGGACCCTAACCCCATATTAGGTTCCTGTGAGCCTCTAGTCACACCCTTTGTCGACGGATCAATACATAAGTTTGTTTTATGTGTGTTTCTGTTTAAAGACACCTAATATAGTATTTGTTATTGATTCATCAATGTCGAACTCATGGGCCACAGCACCAAGGCTCATGCCAGAATGAAGCCTGTTTAGCACATGTATGGGCTTCCGGTAAGACCTGTCACAGCCTTCTTGGGCTTAGGAATGCCGGACAGCACTTGGGCACTAGGCTTGGAGTCCATTTGGAAGAGCAGAATCACCAACAGAAAGCACAAATGTGCAAAAGCCGTGGCACTAAATGGACCGTGTAGAGGACACTTGTTTACAGCGTGAGAACTGAAACCAGAAGGCGGGGGTCTCTTTGCTTGCCCTTGGCTGGGAACGTGCACCTTGGGTGACTCAGTTTTCTTGCCGCTCTGTGTATGTTCATAAATGACTGTAGAAGCACCACGAGTATTGATTTGGAGTTATGAGTAAATTTTAGTGAGTACGGAATCTGCCGATAATGAAGATTGACTAAAATAATTTCAAAGCCTTGAGAGGAGGATCTTATGCTGTCCACATTCTTCTTTCTGTTACTTTTTGATTATGATCAGTAGTGCCCAGCACCCCGTCCTGACTCTACCTGACTCTGATGAAAGCGAACTGGTGACCAGGTTTGTGACAGCTGCTACTTTGCTCATAAAATTTGGCTTGGTCCTCTCTGGGCAGCTATAGGCTGAGGTGCAGGCCTGGATTCACCTTGAGCTTCCCATTCCATGTCTCGGTTCTTTTAAAAAAGATTTTATTTATTTATTTTTAGAGGGGAAAGGGAGAAAGAGAAACATCAGTGTGTGGTTGCCTCTCGTACGCCCCCAACTGGGGACCTGGCCTACAACCCAGGCACGTGCCCTGACTGGGAATCGAACCAGTGACCCTTTAGCTTCACAGGCTGGCACTCAATCCACTGAGCCACAGCAGCCAAGGCCTTGTCTTCGTTCTTTAGACCAGTGATTACCAAGAGGCCTCTGGATGTCAGCCACCTCCATGTCGTCAGTTGGATATTTGCCTCTCTCTGCAACCTCGCTTTGCCTCTGACCTTGTTTGAACAGTGCCGTGTCCCCTTTGCACTCCGATTGATATCGAGAGGTCCTGCCTTTTCAAGCTGTTGAAAGGAGTAACCTTTTAACCAGAGAGGCCCTTGGATATAAGCCTGATGTTTCAAATTAAGAAAGTAAATCTATTTTCCCACAGACACATCCTGACACATCCTTGAGTGTTATGGAGCACCTACTAGGTGCTAAGGACAGTTTTAGGTGATGGGGAAGAGCAGTGAAGAGAACAGACAGAACTCCCTATCCCCCTGATGCTTTGTTACGGAGGGGGAGGGAAGGCAATTAACAATAAACACTGCAGTAGTTACACGGTGATGTGTATTAAGGAGAAAAAGAAGTCAGGGAGGGGCCTTGGCAGTGTGGGTATTTGTGGGAGAGGGGAAGGAAGAGGATAGGAAAGGCTTCCCTGAAAGTCTCTCTGGAGAGAGTGAGCCTCTGGGCCATGTGAGGGAAGAGCATTCCAACCACCAGGAAGGGCCAGTGCTAAGCTGAAGGCGTGGCCTGGCTGAGGACCAAGAAACGGGGAGCCAGTTGGGGGCGGGGCAGGGGTGAGCGATGGATAGAAGAGGAGGAGAGATGCGGAGAGAGAAATGGGTCATTCAGGTGAGGCTGTGCAAGCAAGTGTGCCGATGTAATTTTGCAATGCGCATTATACGGCGCTCTCTTTGTTTCAAATGTTTGTTAAAACAAGATACAGTGCAGTTGAATTTCAGAATTTCGTTGTAATCCAGATTTGCAATATTCCATGCCAATTATTTGAACCACAATGTACAGTGTTTTCATTATTTGCCTTGCTTGCTCTGAAGGGGGCTGTTCTGGGGAAGTGAAACGATCAGAGAGGAGGAGGAAGAGGAAGGACACAGAGGAAGGACACAGCCTGGCCTAGTTACCCACGCACAGCGTTTCTGGCTCCCAGGGATCAAAAGCTGCCTTTTGCAGGCTGCCCTTCCCCGTGGAGGGGAAGCAGTTGTAAATGTCCGTGCTCTGTCCCCCCCTACTTGGGCGGGGATGGTTTCTGGGCAGACTCGTAGAGCGGTTGGAAAAAGCATTTATTCTGGACATCTGTGTTCTCCAAACTTGCACAAAGCCTGCACTCAGAATCTGCCTCCCCTCCCACTCCAGAAACCAGCAAACATTATCTCTTAAAAGTAAATTTGAACTTGGAAACTCAGGAGTGGGAGAGGGGAGGTGGGGGTGAACTGGAAGTAGTCCGGCCTCTCTCTAATGAATTATTAACACAAGTCAGGGGGATAGAGACATTCTTTCCTGAAAGGATGGTGTTGTCACATCTTAGCACTTTGTCCTCCCAGACCCGTGTGTGTGGTGAGCGTGGTGAATGTAGTGTGTGCGTTTTGTTGCAGGTGTGTGTTTGTTTGAGAGTGAGCGCCCACTGGGGGAGGGGCCTATAAGACTTCAGTTGTGTTTTGAAGAAAGTACTAAACAAATGTTTGAAGTGACAAATAGATGAGGGGAAGTGAGGAATAACTGTTCCTTGAAACTGGCACCAAATTCCAGGCCTGGTGGCAGGCTGCCCAGCTGGGGCTGGGAGGGGCCCTGACCTCCTTGTCCTCAGGTGAGATCATCAAGTAAACACTGGCCTAGAGGCATTCATGTCACAAACACAGAGCCTGCCCTGCGGGCTGAGGGGTCCTTCAGCTAACCCTCAGACACAGTTCCTGCCCTGGGGAGCTTGCCCACTCCTGGGTGTGAGCATGTAGGTATGGAGTGAAGGGGACATGCAGGGCCCTTCGGGGAGACTGGGGAGGGAATAGAGGGCTTCAGAGTTGAGGGTTGGGGCCCCAAGTCACGTGGGAGAGTCCGTTAACATCCTGAGTAGCCTAGAAGTGTAGGAGGGAGAGAGCTGACAGTATGGACACCTGCACTTGATCAGTGTTGGGGAGGCAGAGGCGAGCGGTGGTGCTATGACCGGGCGTCGATGGGTGGCGAAGACAAACACACCTGAGGTCTTTACTGGGCGCTTCTGGCGACCCGAGCTGGGGCTGCTGCCGCGGTCCCCACGGCGCTGACCTGAAGTTTGGTATCAGAGAGATGGGACTTTGGGCTTCCTGCTTTAGTGACAGTCCCCTCTATACCACTGTGGGGATTTTGGGGGACAGTAGCTTTTGACCCAGCAATTGCACTTGTAAGAATTTGCCCTGAGGGAATAACTGGACAAGGATAAAGTTCTGATCATGTCCACTGCAGCATTGTTTAAAAAGGTGGGGGCACTATAAATCCGAATGACTGTCAGGAGGGGATTGGTTAAATAAATGAATACAATGCACACTCAGTGGTTGATAGAACCCAGGTCTTAAAATGGTGGCACAATGAGTGCCACATGTTGTTAACATAGACATCTAAATGGGAAAAGAAGATTCCAGAAGAGCAAGTAGTATGATGCTCTCCTTTAAAACATGTCTCTACACATAAAAATGCCTGGGAAAGATTACATACTAGTTACACCTGGGAGGTGAGATGAGGGATACTTATTGTCTATATTTTTCCATATTTTTTGAATTATTTGCATAGAATTTGTACTACTACTTTAGTCAGGGGCCTAGCATTTGTACTACTTTTTAGTCAGGGGACAAAAGGCAAAGCCATGGGGAAGGGTGGGGTGGAGGGCCTTGCATCAGGTGACATAGGATGGTGTTGGGTTAGAATCTGTGGCCTGCTGACTTTTAGGGGCACTTGGTCCCTTGGAGCCTGAGTCTTGTCATATATGAAATGGGAGGTCGTGATTCTTGCCCCTGTCCCTGGGTGGCCTGGAGGACAAGAGGAGATACAGTGTGAAGGGGTGCTCTGCTACTTGCACAGCCTGGGTGAAAGGGGGGGCTGCTGTGTGGGGGGCTGGCGGGGAGTGTCGAGACCGCTGGGCTCCAGATGCAGAAAAGGCTCTGATGGGATGTCCCTTGGAACCAGGCCCACCGCGGCATCTGGCGATGGCGCTCTTCTCCTTCCCCAGGCCCAGCCGTGATTTTTTTTTTTTTTGGTCAGTGACAGGCACTGGGCGAGGGGCCAGAGAGAGGTCTCATACGGCCAGTATTGTGGGGGCATGGATTTCATAATCCCCGGAGCAACAGGGCTTTGCGCTGTGGCTGGTCTGCAGGGATGTAGAAATCGGTAGGTTTCTAGTGAGCCCTGCTTTGTTAGGGCCTGTCCTCTCCTGGGACTTGCCTGGCACGTAATAGGTGTGCAATAGAGATTTGAGTGGATGAATAGTAGTAGATTGCCCCTTCATGGCTGTGTGGTCTTGGGTAAATTACTTTAGGCCTCTGGGCCTCAATTGCTTCATCCCAATAGTGGTGCATAATAAGCTATCGACTGTTATTGCCATCCTTGGGGCAGGGCGGTGAGGGCCGCAGAGTGGAGGGTACCTGAGGAAGGGCTTTGTGTCCATTCCTGCCTGTTTGTGTCTCCTAGCTGCCCTTCGACAGTAATGGCTACTAATGATAACAATGAGTGCCGACTGTGTACCAGGCCGTTTTGAAGCGCTTTGCAAACATAAACTCATCAGAGCTTTAGAACACCTTTATGAAATAGGTATTTATGAACCTCATTTTGCTGGTAACAAAACTGAGGCATAGAGTTCAAATGTCCTGTTCTAGAGCAGTTGCTCGACTTTAGCTCTTGGACACCGTGGGCCAGGTGATTGTTTTATGGGGGCCATCCTGTGTGTCGCAGGAGGCTTAGCAGCATCTATTCAGTAGATGCCAATGACAGCACCGCTCCTCCCCAGTTGTGACCGCTCCTCCCCAGTTGTGACCGGCAAGTGTGTCTCCAGACTTGCAAGTGTCCTGGGTGTGCAAAACTGCCCCTGGTTGTGAACCACCACTCTAGAGCAGTGCCATCAAAGTGTGGTCCTTGCACCAGCAGCCTCAGCATGACAGGAACTTGTTAGAATTATAGCATCCTGGGCCCCACCCAGGCCTACTGAATCAGAATCTCTGGGGCTTGGGGCCCAGGGGCTGTCTAACCAGTGCTCCACCCCCATTCCCTGAATGTCTTATGCATTTCCTAGCAGCACCCTTATCTCTCTCTGGTGTGTGTTCATGAGGCTGTAGTAGGATCATTTGTTTACTTGCCTGACTCTCCCACAAGATGTGGCCCCTGGAGGAGGAGCTGGGCCTCCTCACCCTTTTGTTCTCGGCATCTCCTGCCGCTTCCACACGCAGGGATACAATGAATGTCGGAATAAAGGGATGTGCGTTTTTGCTTTGACTCAAGAGCCCTTGGGGACTTTCGGCACCGGCGTACACAGCCTCCTGGGAAACAGGCAGGTTCTTCCACTTCAGTGCTAGCTCTGAAATTGCATTCGTCCCCAGGCTGTTGTGAGGCAGGGCCACACCACTGGGCACAGCTGTGATATTCAGAAAGTAGCACCTGTGTCCTTCCCCTCCCCTAAGTCCCTCACGTACGGTGGTCTTAGCTCACGAGGGTCTAAGAGTCTGCCCTGCTTGGAGAAGTTGGCATTTTGGGAGTGGCCTTTCACATTAAAAAAGGGTGGCATGAGTGAACATGGACAAATGGCCATGATGTATTCAATGGAAGAAAGGTTAGGTAATAAAAACCCCTGTAAAACTATGCGTAGAGTGTACCTGAAAGCAGGCACACAGGAAACGAATACGTGCACACGAGAGGAAAGCCTAAAACAGAGCCATTCAGAGTGTGGTCTACACTGTGAACTGCCTCTTACCAATTAAGGTGAAGTAAATGCAGGAACTGAAAGTAAGACTCTAGAAACTTAAAAAAGATGACATTTCCGGGCGATCCAAGCGGCATTTCACTTTTCTAGTTTATTATCATTGTACAGAAGTGTTGATTCGCAGTGGCTGAGGGGTGGGGAGGGGGGCACTGATTTCCATATAGATTGATAAGCATAGCTCTAGAAAAATGTACCCTCAGATGTTACTAGTGGTTATTGCTAGTTGCTATGAATGCTAGTGATTTTTATTTTTCATTTCTTGACATTTTCTGAATTATTTACAATGACTATATTTTATTATTTTCACAGGCAAGGAATGGGGGTGGAGAATAGAGCATTATTATAAAGAGATGTCTTTTATGAGTCAAATAAATGAATTTCTGTGAGAAGAATTTTAGGAACTATGAAGGCTGGTGGGAAAAAATTTCCACATTGGTAGTCCCTGCCTTAATTGTAGATAAATCCTGACGTTGGTGGGCTCACGTAGTGAATTACTCAATTGTTAAACTCTCATTGTGGTAATTCACAGAGGGATGAAAAGTGCTTTAAAGGCATTTTAGGATTGTCTGCAGCCAAGAAACCCTCATTTATGAAATACGAGAATATCACCAAGATTTAATAGTGCAAAACATTTCAAATATTAAGAGCATTTACATATTCAAACTTAGTCATTGTGTGAGTTTGAATATTTGCATCATTTCCAAACGGACAGACTTGTGGACCCATACAGGCCGTCTTGCCCAGTCTCATTCACTGATAGCCCCATTAGCAAAATGTTATTAATATGGGCTGTTGGCTAGAATGTAGAAATTACTATCTAATATCTAATATCGACTCTGTTGCCTTAAAAAAAAAAATCAGTGTGTCTTCCTTTCAAGCTATACAGGCCAATGAGATAACACACTAACTTTCCTGGTGCCTCAGCTGGAACCCATCACAGGAACGTCGGCGATTGCTCTTACAGTGAAGCAGACTTGTACAGTGACAAGCGGTGCCCCCAAGTTTAGCCAAGATGCCTTGCCTCTTACTGAGGTGTCCTTGGGTGTCCTCCCATCAGAATGAGATTGCTGTGGAGGTTGGGGGATTTGTCGCTGTCCTAGTGGCTGATAGAATCTTCAAATGCCCCAGGTAGCAGAGAGCTGTGGTCCTTGTGGACTGTAGCCTTTTCATATTGAGCTGTTCTGCTTTTTCTTTTCTTTTTAAAAATTTTTATTGAGTTTATTGGGGTGACACTGGTTAATAAAATATATAGGTTTCAGGTGTACACTTCTGTAATATATCATCTGTATATGGTACTGTATGTTCACCACCCAAAGTCAAGTCTCCTTCCGTCACCATTTATCCCTCCTTTACCCTTTTCTACCTCCTCTTGCCCTCTTTCCCTCCGGTAATCACCATACCGTTTGCTGTGTCTATTGAGTTTTTTCTTTTTTCTTTTGCCTGATCCCTTCACCTTGTTCACCCAGCCCCCAACCCCTCTCCCCTCTAAGAGCTGTCAGTCTTTTCTCCGTCTCTATGAGTCTGTTTCTATGTTGTTTATTTTGTTCATTAGATTCCACATGTAAGTGAAATCATATGGTACGTGTCTTTCTCTGATTGGCTTATTTCACTTAGCATAATGCTTTCTAGGTTCATCCACGCTCCATACTGTCACACAAGATCAGATTTCTTTTTTCTTTTTTTCAAACAGGCAAGTAGTATTCCAGTGTGTAAATGTGCCACAGGTTTTTTATCCACTCATCTACTGATGGGCACTTGGCACTGCTTGAGCTGGTTTTTTTTTCCTCTTCTGAGCATATATTGTAGGGACCTGTGATGTAGTTGTGTGTGTGTATGTGTGCTGGTTGGCTGAAGTAGACATCTGTTGAACCTCATCCCTTGACAAGCACCCCAGTTATCTTTGCCCAGCCCTCCTCTTTGAGATATACTTAATTTACCTGTGGCCACATAGATGTTCCAACAGTAAAGATTGTCACTTTTATGCAAAGCATCTTAACCAAGGGTCTCATGATGATTTGCAAAGCAGCTCTTAGAGAGCTCAGAGAATCTGCCTCTTTCATTTCCTTAAAGGAAGGTAGAAAAAAATTTTTGTTCTATTCTTGCCTGATTTTTCCTTTGCTGTGTTTGGCTGGATTATATGAGAGATATTATTAATGTTTGCTGTGACAGAAAGAAACTGCTAGCGGGGAAACAATGAGAGGAACATCCGCTGTTTATTATAGCTGCAACCACGCCCACTCAGGACCCCTCTTTCACTGTTTGTCGTCGGACTCTGCCGAAGCGTGATGAATGGGGTTTGGTTGTCACCCACCCCCTCTTCTGTTGCCAGCATTGCCATATCGGCTTCATCCCAAAGATCTGAAGTCCACAGATTTGATATTCTTTCTTCCTCAGTTTTTGATTTTTACTGGAAGAGGAGATGAAACGGACGTTTTCCTCCCTCATTGTTCTGGTTACTATTTCTACCTAACAGATTATGCCAAAACTTTGTAGCTTAAAACCACTGCTTTATTTTATCCATGATTTGTGGGGCAGGAGTTTGGAGAGGGCTCAGCTGTGAGGTTCTTGCTTGAGGGGTCTTTGATGGGGTCAGATGTCAGCTGGAGCTGTGGTCATCTGAAGCCATGACTGGACTGGATGTCTGAGGAGGACCATGTCTGTGTCTGGCGGTGGACAGGGGCTCTTGGCTGGGACCTCAGCTGGGGCTGTCAATCCAAGGGCTTACAATTCCTTGCCACTCCGCCCACTTACATCTGACCTTTCCAGCACGGTGGTCTCAGACACTCTGACCTCTGTGTGCGGTCTGGCTTCCCCCACTGTGAGCGTCTGAGATGACCAGGTGAAAGCATCTCGACCTTTTCTGTCAGAGCCTTGGGACCCCATAGAGCACTTCTGTCATAGTCTACTCGTCTGAGCATTGAGCTCACCCAGATTCAAGAGGAGGGGACACAGTCTCCCTCTCTCGATGGTAGAATTGCCAAAGAATTTTGAGCCACTTTTGAGAACCGCCACACTCATGGTGGTGTCGGCACAGTGACTCGTTCTGAGGCCTGCAGGACATCCATTTTCATTCACTTCATAAACCACCACACTGCACGGTGCCTTCTCGAGTTGCTTTAATGGTTAACCAGCCAGCAAAGCAAGGACTTTGGTTAGTGCCTCCAGTGACCCTTAAACAAACCAACAATAAAACCGAGAGGGAGCAGTGTTTAGCAGAGCTGTGGATTGTGCGATAGAAAATTCCTAGCCGCTTTGTCCACTTCTTTAAAATGTCGTCTCAGAGAAAATGATGCCATGGCTTTAGTATCTATTAGACGTTAGTGGAACCTAGAGCCAAAAATACGGTACCGAGGCAGACACTTTATGGATTCAGGAGGAGGGTTCTAAAGCCCTTTGGGCAGTCCTTGCCATGCTACTTTCTCTCCCCGCTCCTGGTTTTGCTGGCATCTCTGCTGGGGAAATAGCATCTTGGTATTGCATACACTTGCTAGAAATTGGGTCTACTCCCCAGGTTGGAACTTGTTAAAGCAAACCAGACTTTAATGCTATGAAATGTGGAATAAAAAAAAAAAAAGGAAAATTTGTTTTGGAGCCAATAGAGGCTTAAACTCTAAAGCACGTGATGGTAGAAAGGTGGGCTTTGGAGGTCAGGAGAGCTGGATCTGAATTCTTAGTCAGCGCTGCAGTCTTAGCAAGGAGTTGGCTTTTCTGGGTTTTAATCTCTTTCTCTTTAAAATGGGAAGGGCAATCAATACTTATCTTGCAGGGCTATTAAGGATTAAATAAGGGGATGTTTGTAAATAAGGCACGGTACCTAGCATAGACTTTTCAACAAATGTTGGTTCCTTTCCTTACTGCCCTTTATTGAATAATGGCTTCCACATAGAATCACCACTCTTTATTGAGAGCTTATTATATGCTAAGCATTGTGCTGAGTTCTCACAACAGCTCTTGAGGACATTGATAAGAAATGGAGACGCTGAAAGATTGAGGCAGTTCTCCCAGGTCACATGGCTAATGGGTAGGGAGCCAAGATTCGAATTCAGGATTCTGAGTCTGGAGCCCATGCCCTTAGGTAGCTCTGGGGCGTGTGCCCATTCCGAGGTCCCCACCGAGGCTGGTGAGCTGAAAGACTGCTGGTCTAGGGCTTAGGGGAGCCAGGTTTTCAGTCTTTGGCCTGACTCTCACCAGGTATACGTCCTTGGGAGAGGAACTTCACCTTCTGAGGCTTCAGTTATCTGCTCTGTGGAATGGGAACATCTGAGCTCAGTTAGGGCCAAAGTCTTTTCTAGCCCTGATATTGTATGACTGAGATTTTGATTTTAACCCGGCTACATGCCAAATGAATTATGAATCATCCTCAGTCTTGATGGTATGGAAAACACAAAAGGCCTTTGGTCAACCTGTCCTGCAGTTACTTTAAATTTTATTTTTAGTGAAGCAATGCTTGCACATAGTTTTTGGAAAAACAACAACAACAACAACAACAAAAACTTGGAGAAGTTTTAGTGAAAAATGAAATCTCCCTGCCTAATTTCTTCCCATCTCCAGTTCTATTCCAGGGAGCAGCCAGTTTGAACATTTTTTAGCTGTTCTTCTGATTGTTTCTTTCATGTCTCTAAAGTCGTAGCAGCGGGCTTTGACTTGTGTTCTTTTGCATCCTGCGCCCCCCTTTCTTTCCATTCCGATTCGCTGCAGCCAGGAAGAAGGTTATCCAAAAGCCAGCAGAAACCAGACAGCTGGCTTGCCTGGAATGCTGTGGGTGGACGCACGCTTCCAGCAGAGGCTGCATGAAATGATCTCCAGAACTTTCCAAGGCTGGGGCATGAACTCGCCCTAGTGCCTTGATTCTGAAATTTGTATCAAGTATAAAATGGACCTTGTAGTGCATAACAGCTAGGGTGGTGGCTGAAACACTACCCTGATAAACGTGCAAATCAGTTGTAGAATCCATTTAAAATCTAATGTTTAAGAGTTTGGGGGGAAAAGTGGGTCTTGAAGTTGAGAAAATGTGTTACGGTTCTTGGTGGACCATGGAAATGGAAACTAAACATGGAAATTGTTTACTGGTGATTGAACTCAGTAAAAAACCATGGTTTCAGCAATTTTGCCTACTCTTACATGAAGATTCCTGTGGGTTTAAAACCACGTTTGGCCATGAATTAAAAAGCACTGGGTCGCATCAGTCTTTCTAGCTGTGTGCGTGCGTATGCAGGGTTATGTAACGTTACTCCTCTCTCCAGAACCTCTCAGGACTGACCCTTGTGCCTGAAGGTTTAAAGAGTTGATGGGTTTTCCCTTTGTGGTGCTTCGGACCTTTATCTGTTTAAAAAATAATAATATATATAGATATAAATTGGTTAAATTCCATTCCGGTGGCTCATTCCTATGTAACATCAACATCAACAAAAAAAAATGGATTGAAAAATGAGTCTTTTCCAATTTAGCAGACATTCTACAAAATAACGGGCTCATATCATTCAAAAGTATCAAGACCATGGAAGACAAAGAAAGACTAAAGAACTGTTCCAAAGGAGATAAGAAAGGACAGCGACATGCAAGGTGTGAACCCTGGGTTGGAGGCCTGAACAACTTTTCTCTCTTTATTAAAAAAGACGTTAGTGGGACGGTCGATCATTTGAGTAAAGTCATAGCTCAGATTAATAGCCTGTATCAATGTTAATTTTCTGATTTTGATTCTTGTATTCTCCTTATGTAAGAGAATGTCATCTTTAGGAAATATATACTGAAGTATTTCAGGGAAAAGGAGTGTCACGTCTGCATCTTAACCCTCAGTTTTCCCCAAGTCTGAAATTATTTTAAATTAAAAAAAAAATTAAAGCCTTTTCCCCATTTGCAGATCTGCCAACTGCCTTGACTTAGCCTCCAAGTAGCAGTGCCTGCCTTTAGTTTTGGAATCTTGGCATTGGCCATCACTTCAGAGGAAGCTGCGTGGCCCGGCCTGGCAGGACAACTGTGGTGGGCTGTGATGTTCTGGGGGATGGGACTGGGTGCTCCCGGGATTGTTCGGAAATATTCTACAGTTAAATCAGCGTTCTCAACCGGAGAACCCTCCCGCCTAGGAGGAACTCAGTTCTACTGAGGCCTAAAAAAGCCCTAAGACCTTTGTTAACCTCAGGAGACGGAAATTTACAGCAGGAAACACTGTTGACTGCCATCTTTTCTTACTTTCCTTTTCTCCCTCTCGTTGGGAGAGACCCCTTCCTGGGTCACAACCAAGACAGATGGGGTGGCCCTGTGGAAGGAGAAAACAGGGTCTGGCCTTGTCACCAAGGCTGTTGAGCTGCACAGGGCCTGCTGCTGGGTCTACAGCTGGGATTGGAACCCCCAATACTTTGTCCCACCATTGCTGAAACAGTTTAAATAAAAGGAGGGATTTTCTGAAAAGTTAAAGGGACCTTTCATGGAACCCAAGGAAGGGAAGCCTCGCCGGGCCTTAAGCATAGGGAGACCACACGTCCCAGGTACCTTGATAGCCGTGGTTTAAGCCTGTGGTCCCAGCATAATTTTTAATAGGCCCCCCCCTCCTCACTCTTGGAAGTGCTTTGTTTTGATCGATAACTTATATGGCTGTGTAATTTCAGGATTAGAGTCAGAAACCCAGATAATCTCCCCTCCTCTGCTGCCTCCTGGTGTTCTCTCATTTGCTGGCTTCTCACTCTCTGTCATCTCTGAGTCTGTCACTCCCTCCTCCGGGTTCCTCAGTTCTGTTCCCCGAGAGTGTCTTGTATCAGAAACATGGCTGTGAGGTTCTGCCTGATGTGTGGAGGACGGTCCCCACAGAAGGAAGTGGAGGAAGTGGTGTCTTTGGCAAACACCCCAAGAGGCCTCTGTTACTGGGCTTGGGGCTCCATATGGGGAAAAAAAGGAGTCAGAATGGAAGGGGCTTAGGCTGCTGGTCTCCAGCCACGATTCTGACTTCTTCTAACTTGAAGGGCCTGGTATTTTCTTCCCCTTTTTTTCTTTTCCATTAATATTTCCAACCCTTTGAGGCCGTTCGAACTAGCGTCCTCGGGGTGGGTGAAAGTTGCTGATGTGGCACTGGGCTTGCAGTGAGCGGGGGTGGGGCGGCCCTTGGCGGGGCTGGCTCCAGCTCCCTGGGGTCTTCGGTCCTGCCCCTTCCCGGCCTCTGTTCCTACCTGGCGCTGTGCCTTTCTGGCTTCGGCTTACTCGGCTTTGGCTCTAACCTGGTACATTTTTTCCCGTTCTGCCTCCGCTGCAAAATTCCTGAAGGTGAAAATGAATCGTCCTGGCTCCCTGTCTCACAGAGCTGGGAAAGCCGCTCGGTGGGAGTGGGGGCGGAGGGAGGAGAACTGGACAGGAGCCGGGAGAGGAGGAGGCAGCTGGTGGCCCCGAGGAGCACCGAGTGACCTCAGCGTGGAGAGCCAGAGTGAAATCGGGGGTCTAGCAGCTAGCCTGTGCTGTTCAATATAGCGACCACTAGCCACAGATGGCCATTTCAATGTAGTTAAAAAAAAATTAAAATGTAATAAAAAATTTTGTCATTTGCACTAGACACATTTCAAGTTTTCATGTAACCGCATGTGTGGCCAGTGGCTCTGTATTGGACAGCACAGGTAGAGAACACTTGCATTCTTGGAGAGAGTTCTATCAGACCACCCTGGAGAGCACTTACTCCCTTTTCACCCAGCGCTATTGAAAGTGGTTTCTTTGTGTGTTCTAGTAGCGACAGCAAGTGCTTTTAAAGCGTAGATTGGATGGGCGAAAAGAAAATAGCATTTGTAGTAAACTTCAAAACATTTCAGGTATCCTGTAGCAGGTCAGTAAGTCAGAATGTTTCCCCCAGTGGTGCCTTTTATCATGTAATTCTAGAATGTCCCTTTAACAGGCATTAGGGTCCTAACTAGTCATTCTGCTGCTGCTGTCATAATTTTTGCCTTATCCTAGTTTTCTGTATGTCCTATTTATTCCGTATTTTCCTTTAAATTGACTAACGTTTTTATTTCAGTTCGAAAAGGGGAATTCATAACTACAAGTGGAAAACCGTGAAAGGGAAATGCATTTTTAAAAGCAAGAGTTTTATTGAAGGTGTATATGAATGAAAGCGCCCAACTCATAATGGCACAGCTTAGTGTCCATCAAGGCAACGCTATTGATTGCCAGTGGATTTTTTGTCCTGCTTATCAAATTGTAGCAGTTCCCAGCTCTGTGAAAGGCTCTGAGCCTGGACCGGCCAGCTACCCCCTTCTTAAAAAGGAGCTGAGCAAAGCAGATGCCAAGAAGTAGGCAAGGTGCTGTGAAGACAAGGTAGCACCAATGGAGGCTTTAAAGAAAGATCTGAGAAGGAACACCTGCGTCACCCTTATTGCAAATACGGAGGTGTTTCTTGTATGAGAAGGGCCTTTGTGG
Source organism: Mormoops blainvillei (assembly GCA_004026545.1). Classification (NCBI taxonomy): domain Eukaryota; kingdom Metazoa; phylum Chordata; class Mammalia; order Chiroptera; family Mormoopidae; genus Mormoops; species Mormoops blainvillei. The sequence continues at coordinate 17,430 of PVJD01004447.1, read as the reverse complement.
GGCAGGCCCGAAGAGCCGGGGACGCCTTGGTGCCAGCCAGCAGAGGTGATGCTTTTCGGCCTCAGGTCCCGTTTTCCACTCTCGTCATCATTGAGTGCTTTTGCTTGTGTGGGCAATACCTGTAATATTTGCCACATTAGAAATTAAAGTTAAGAAGTTTTAAAAACTTGTATTCATCAAAAAAAATCTAAACCTATGACATGTTAACATAAATAACTTCTCAAAATAACTATTTCCTCAAATGAAAAAAAAAAATCATGACAAGAATGTAGTCGTTTATGAGTTTTGCACATCCTTCTCCTGTCTGGCCTAACAGAAGAGCTGCATTTTCACGTCTGCTTCTGCGTCCCGTCTCTTACGATGTCCCATATCAAATAGTCTCTGGAAACCTCCGCTGAACACTCACAAGAGAATGAAGGTGAAAAAGGGAAATAAGTCTGACTTGATTTTGAAAATAGACTCCCAGAAAAGGTCTCAAGGGCCACCCCCACTCCATGGTCCCCTGGACCACATTTTGAGAACCACTGGTGAAGTGACTGTACATTGCACTAAGAGACCTTTAGTCTCTTTAGTCTCTGTGCTTTTGCCTGAAGCCTGAAATTTGTCTGTGACTTCAGGCCGAACAGTACTTTACCCCCAGGGCCCTGGTTCTCCTGTCTGTGCAGACGGACCTGTGCAGACGGACCTGTGCAGACGGAAGGGTCATTCTTGCTGAGCCAGTCTTACAGGCTGTGGTGAGGCACAGATAATGCCTGTGAAATCTGGCTCCACACACTGAGAGCAGGGTATTTATAAATGGCATTACTAAGGACCTTTTGAAGTATGGTGTCATCTTTAATTTGTAGGACAGTTATTTTTAAAAACTGACATCCCATCTCCATCTCGCTTGGTTCTGGGGACACTTTTGTGAAGTGGGAGGGCTGTCATTTTTCTGCTCGTGGGTGAGATCACTGAGGCTTAAGTGAGTGGATTGGCCAGAAAACAGGGACTCTGTCCCCCGTGTGGTGACACCTGGCACCCTGTCTCCAAAGCTCACTGGTGCTGGCTGGCTTGGTTTAGCTAGAGTTCTTATCTGATACAGGGCTGTATTTGTGGCACACTGACACATTCGCACAGGGAGGCTGTGCCACCCTCAGCAGCTTTTGGCCTGAATACGTTGCCCTCAGTCTGAGTCACCTAATAGTGGTGACATAGTTTTCAGATTTGAAGATCTGCATCCCCATCCAAGCAGCAGGAACCCTTTTAGAACTCTTCAAGCGCTGATCTAAAAAACAAAACGAAACAAAACAAAAACCCACAAAAAAACCCAACCCATCGGTAAACAGCCCTGGAGAGTAAATGGCTTGTTTTTCTTGACTGGTCAGGTCTTCCAACTGCTCCCCTGCACGGATCATTTACCATAGGGAAACAGTCAGCCTTCTCCCTCCCAGGACATTCCTGGAAGCAGCGTCCCCTCTGATCTTGGGAGACACATCTGCCTGTAATTGTAGGAGATAAAGGACCACAGTCAAGTCTTTTCTCAAACTAGGGAATAAGGCAAAAAGCACAAGTTCAGTGGAGGCACACTGACATTAAGATAGATTTAAACAAAAGGTTCATACAAGTTAGATTGAATCAAGGTCCCCAGGCTCTGTGCCTTGTAAACATGGCTTTATTGTCAGGGCAGAAGTTAACCGTATTTAAGTATAGTGCTTTGCTGTGGTCCAGACTATAGAGCGATGCTCTCCTCCCTGTCTATATAAATATGACTATCCTATGGCCTATTTTTAAGCCTTTTTAGGCTTAATTCAATTGCATGTGACAGAAATCCAATTCCAGCGTTTATGGCTTAAACGTGACATAAAGCAATGGTGACAGTTGGGGATGTGTGTGCTAGTTTGGCTCTGGGGAAGGTGGAATGTAGGCTTAGATTGTAAAGCATTATTAGAAGCTCAAAGTGTCATTAGGACTTCCTCCCTCCCTCCTGAGGCTCTCCCCTCATGGTGCCAAAATGGTTGCCATCTGCTGCAGGCTTTCGTTCCAATCCACTCAGCCTTCTTGGGGAAGAATGTTTCTCTTTCTGAGCATTTCAGGAAAGTCCCAAAATGAAGTCCCCTTAATACTGATGGGTAATTGGTTCTGATATCCTTCTCACGAATCACCAGAGCTAGGAGTATCCGCAACTGATTGCCCAGGCTTGGGTCACATGACCACTCCTGGGACCAGGGCGAGGCCCAGGAAAATCAGGGCTGTTATGTTGGAGAGGCAGGAAAGGCTTCAGTTTGTGGGTTCCCAAACCCCAGTATTTGTGGAGAATTGTTAAGTAGCTCTGAGCCTCAATGGGATGGGAAAAGAACTGGGTCCACTCTATCTCATCAGGGAGAAGGCTGGCTTTGTGTTTAACTTTTAACACGTCTTGGATGAATAGGCTCGTTGGTGGTTGGACGCCAGCCAGTCGTCGTCATCATCCCGGGTGACACAGCCTATTCATAGAGTGAAACACTGATCTCAAATCAAGTCTCTTGGGTCTAATACCCTTTGGTGGTAACACACTTGAGCAGGCTGGTGGTCCCTGAATCTGCCCACCAGAATCACCTGAGGAGCCTTGTTCATGCTTTGGTAAAACCCAAAAATGATCAGATTATACCTCTGTTTAAAAATCCACTGTGGTATTTTGCCACCATTAAAAAAAAACAAAAAAAGACAAACAAAAAACCCCACTAATATTCTATCTTCCTATCCCACACCAATTTTTTTTCTCCCTTAGAGGCAGTGCCATAGATTAACACATTTTAGCTGATTATTTAGGTATTTACTTCTATGACTCTAAATAGCAGCCTTTGTGTGACCACGTCTTGATTTTTCAGTTTCAGTTACTATCTGCCAACGTCCCACTATGGAAGATGACGTTTTAGACCCTTTCCTCCCTCTGTGCCCACCACACACCCACTTTTCTTATTCCCTCTCCTCCCAGTGGAATTCTTGTGTGGTCAGTATCCGGTATTTACATTATGGCAGCTACTGACAATGGAGCCATCTAGTAAAGTACGATTACTTTTACTTTTTGTGGGAGAATGAACTCTTCAGTCACTTCTGACAAAGATACATGGAAAGCAAAGTGAGACTTGCTATTAAAAAAACCCCACTCTGTTTCCCCAGTGTGCGTGGGATAAAGTTCAGGCGCTGTAATGGCATGCATGCTCTCCCTTGCTTCAAACGCCGCCTTACCTCCCACCTGCCTTTCTTTGTTCATGCGAACCTGTCAGCTACTATTGCCCCTCCTTCTCTACCTGGTGAAATCCCCCTTTCTTCAAGATTTGACTGAGATGACGTTTTCCTTGGGTGGCCTTCCCAGCTGTGTGTCTGTTGCGCACTGCGTATACTGGGGGCTCGGTACTTATCACGCCACAAGGTGCTCATTTATATACTGCTTGAGTTTAAACCTTGGCTCTGCCATTTCCCAGCTGTGTAACTTCCGGCAGTTACTGCATCCCCCTGCGCCTCAGCTTCCCTCTTTGTAAAATGTGAGTGACGACAATAGCACCTGCCTGATAAGGTTGTTAGGGATTACACAAATTGATGGAATTGAGCATTTATAATAATGTCTGTCACTTAGTCAGTTGTCCATCTGTACTGTTCATCCCTCTGTCTCACAGAGGCAGAGTTGGTGGGTTATGTTCCTTAGTGACCAGAATAGCTCTTGGCAAATCACAAGTCTCCAGGAGTTGGCAGGGAACCTCAATGAGTACAGCAGCCCGGGCGTGACTTTAGGCGCAGGTGGGGACTGGCAAGGGCAGTCTCCCTCCGAGAAGTGGGCATCTTCCACTCCACTTCTAGCCACTGCTTGCCAGGTAGGAATTGGGGCCCAGTATTGCCAGATTACCTGATTTTTTTTAATGAGAATTTTAAGAATCCACATTTTTTAAAAAATAGGGATTTTCCTGATATTTGCTACACAGCATACAGACCAAAGGCCCGTAGGCCCAGAGTGACACTGTGCCCTGCCCTGGGGCACACGCTGGCTGCCCGGGCACTCAGTTTTCTCACTCGTGGTCTGGACGTGGGTAGCACTGCTGCCGATTCCCACCAGGGCGGTGACGGGAAGGATTAAGTCAAGTGTTTGAGCACATTTGCAAAGCAGCTGCCTACACAGTGTAATAGTTCACTGGGTCAGCTACCCCTGTCCCAGGGAGACCCCCTTTAATAGGATCGTGGGTCTCTTTCATGCCAGGAGAGGAGAAATTGTCTACATTGATGGAGCACCTACTATGTGCCCAGAAACTGTTAGGTGTTTTACATTTGCATTCTCCTTTATTCTGTCTAACACCTCCCCTATGACATGGAATGTTAACTATTTTATAGGCAATAAAAATGATACATAAAGAATTTACCTGATTAGGGCGGCACTGAAAGAGGTTTAGCCAGAATTGGATGCGTCTCTGATAAAAATCCCAGGCGTTAGGCAACATGCTACCTCCCATGTACTGGACTGATGTCAAGTCCAACAGAGCCTCGGGGGGCTTTGCTGGCTCCTGGGCTGCCCTAGTGCATCTGTAGCGCTCTCTCAGGAGCATAAACCTCATCTTGCTCCCTGTCTTCAGAAAAGCTGTAGCAGGTGCCCGCAGGCCTGGTCAGATAGGAGAGAGGCAGAGAAAATCATAATGATGACACAGGACTGGGGGAAGGGACCAAGGCCCGTGTCCGAGTGTCTGGTACGACTTGACAGAGGGGGATGACATGAGAAGTGATCAGAACCTCCTTTACCTCCATGAGCCATCCCATTGGCCCAAGAGGCCCCAACCACTTGATGTTTAGAAATAGTTTTCAGATGGTTACTTGCAAGGCAAGCACGTTGCAGCCAATGGAACCTCACGTAGAATTTTACCAGCAGAGTGGCTGTTTGGCTTTGGGGCAGCCCCGTGGCTGGTGATCATGTGTTGTTCCCTCTTCTCTGAGTATCCGTTTCCCCTTTCTCAAGGGATGTGCGCATGGGCGCACACACATACCCACTGACACCCCCCAGGTGTGACTGCATTAGACACACTCCCAAAGGAAAAGGAGTAGAGGGTCTGAGATACTGACCTACCTGACACTCCAATATGTCCTAGCCATGGGACTAAATTTCCTTTTTTTTTTTTTTTCCTTCTTGTGATGTCCACAGGTCTGGTTTCTTGACTTTCACAATGTAATTAAGACTGGCATGGCCCACCTGCCTGTTCCTCCTTTCTAAACTCCCTTTCTCTCTCTTTTTTACATCCTCACCTGAGGGTAAGTTTATTGTTTTCAGAGACAGAGATGGTGGGGGGTGGGTGGGGGGGGGTGTAGGGAGAAACATCGGTCGAACGCCTCCCATCTGTGTCCTGACTGAGGACCGAACTCTAAACCTAGGTATATGCTTTGACTGGGAACTGAACCCACAACCTCTGGGTATATGGGATGACGCTCCAACCAGCTGAGCCACCTATCCAGGGTGCTCCCTCCCAAACTCCTGTCTCGGCCCAGGTTGATAGTGGCTATGTCCACGATGGCAGCTGCCCTTGCGTTTGCCGTTCTCCACATTCCAGACCTCAGCTTCCTTCCCTTTCTTGAAAACAGCGTATTCTCCGTCTCCCCTCTGGCTGCCGGCTCTGCTGCCTGCTTAGGACTCAGTATTTTTTCTCCCCACTCCTCAAGTGCCCATTCATACTTCAGGCTTCTGCGTAGGTATTCCCCCTCTGGAAGTTTTCTGTGACTCTCCAAATCAGCCCCTGTCTTAACCTGGCCTCGTGAGGTTCTCCACGGCTGGGTCCCATGGTTTCTGTACCATTACTAGGCTCTCCCGGAATGGGCTCTAAATGCCAGACTTATCTACTAAGACTGGAAGAGCCCTGAAGGCAGGGACCACGGCCCAAGGCCCAGCACGAGGTCTGTCATGTGGGACATTTGCACTCAGTGTTCCGCGTTGACCACGTCCCGTGGTTGAGGACTTCACGGGAGGGTAGGAAATGGGGCCATCATTAGGGACTAACACGCTGCGGTGGCCCCACTGGACATCTTCCCGAGGATCCGGACAAGCTTTTTAATCTAACCTGCCCTGTCCAATAGAGTAGTCACTAGCCACATGTATTGTTAAATTTTAAATATATTTAATTAAAATTTAATAAAATTCACTTCCTCAGCCTCACCAGCCAATTTCAGGAGCTCAGGAGCCACGTGTGGCTAGCGACCACCATACTGGACAGTGCCAATGCACTTCCAGCGACACAGGAAGAAAGCTCATGTGGATGGTGCCGCTGTAGACACTGCCTGGTGAAGGTTGACTGAGGTGCTTGCGGGTTGGGTGAAGTCCACCCTGGGTGTTCCTGGTTAGGCCAGGCAGATTTTCGCAGTTTCCTTCTTAAGCCTGAACTGTGTTTCCTCGCTATCCCCTGGCTGCAGGACGCGCGTCAGAAGTTCCGCTCTGTTCTGGTTGAAGCCACGGTGAAACTGGACGAACTGGTGAAAAAGATCGGCAAAGCTGTGGAAGACTCGAAGCCCTACTGGGAGGCGCGGAGGGTGGCGAGGCAGGTAAGAGAGCCTTGCCGGTCTTCTCCCCGCCTCTGCCCCCCATTCCCGCAGGCCTTTGGGTCCGGACGCCGTCTGACTTCTCCCTCCTCGAAGGTTGGAAGCGTGAGTCCTGTGTGATGGGGAATGGCCATGGCTTTGTAAACAGCTGCGTTTGTAGTCAGCTCTTATTATCCCCCACCCCCACAGTCTGCCTTCATTCCAGCTCTTGGTACTATTCATAGAGGGTGGGTGCTGGCATTTGGGCGGCTCTGTGAGTGGGCGCCGCTTTGCCGCCGGCGTTGGCGCCCAGGTCCACTTCCCAGGCAGCTGGGCCAGCTGAGGCGGATGAGAGGATGTGTCCTGAACCCCAGGCTCATTTCTCTGCCCTTCCTAATGTTTGCCTGCCAGGCAGCAGGAAATACTCCATCCCTCTCATTCTCCTCCCTAGTGTGGGAGGAATTAGCTGTTTGCTTCTCTTGAAACATCGATTCTTTCTCGTGAGCGCCCAAATAGGCAACTGAGGCACCAGGACCAGAAAAGGGGCCGCAGAGGGGACCTGTGGTCAGGCGATTGCTGGGGTTCTGTGGAAGCCGGTTCTCCTTTCACAGTGTGTCTTCCTTGATGGCCATAGCTGTGTGCCTGTGTCCCCTCTTGGCCCCCCTGGCCAGGCATGTGAATGGGGGAGGAAAAAGGCCCTGCCACTTACTGGTCCTAGCCTGCTGCCCCTTCCTCTCATCCCTTGTCTGTTAGTGAGAATGACAATTACTGCATCCCTGGGCAGGCCACTGAGTCAGCAGGCCTAATCATTAAGATGACACCCAGACCCTTGGGGACCTGTGGCTGACTCATTGTCAACTGGCAGAGCTCAAGGCGAACGTTGAGGGACTCCTGCCTGGCTTTGTGTCCTCAAACCCTCCCCTTAAACTCCTTCCTTTTTGCAGGTGGGGCAGGAAGAAGGGCAGGGAAGGCTCAGAGTGACCTCTGCCCCTCAACCCCAAGTGACCTTGTTGGTCTATAGCCGAGGAACTGGGAAGATGCTCAAAGGCCGAGGCTGGGCTGGATGTCACATCTCATCTCTGTGGATGGCGGCTGTCTGGGCTTGGGCCAGGTAGCCGAGTGTGTCTCTGCACCGGCATCCTCTGACCTTCCTGATGTTGAAGGGGTGGGGCCCACCGCCAGCTGCTGCCAAGTGGGGCTTCCTGTTTTTTTCCTCTGGTCTCACTCCACCCCCTTCCTTTCTTTATTTACAAACCCCCCAGCTGCGTAGATAGAGCAAGGGTGGTCTCTGAGAGATGCCTTCGAAGCACCACCTTCAAGTGCGTATCGGGAGGCACTGCATCCCCGGAGCCTCAGCATCCTTGTCTGTGAAACTCGTCCGGTCATGGGCCAGCTGTGGCGCTCTCAGGAGGCCATCCTTAGGACTTAAATGAGATGGCATGTCACCACAGAATCCCTGCATGAGTTTAGGTTTTGGCTTCATTTAAAAAAAATTGTTGTAGGAGATATTGAAAATAGACAATAAGAAAAGCCTCATACCTTCTGATTATACTGTAGTGGCGGTTTTATTACATGTCTGGGAGGGCCATGTCCTTCCACCAGAGGCTCAATGTTAAGTAGAGACTTAACAAAGGGGAAAACTTCTACAGCTTGGTTTTCTGTAGAGTTTACAAAGATTTGTAATTGTCTGCCCTGTAGAAATTCTACCTACCCATCGAAATTTGCATTAACTTTATTGTTTCTGTGATGTCAACTCATTTTCTTACTAATGAGTCAGATCCAATCCTGGGATTTTTGAAAAAACAATCCAAATTCTGCTGAGAGGAGGTAGAAGATGCCCGCCTTTTCTTTTCTGGGCGGAGGAGGGGCGAGGAACCGGCTTTGATTTATTTGAGGTTTTGTTTTTTTTTTCATTGAGCCAGAGCTTGTTTTTAAGGTGGCACTGCCATATCTGTCAGCCCATCTGGCCTTCAGTGTGGGGCTGGGACAGTCCGACGAGGGAGTGGAGCCCTGCGACTCAGGAAACCTGAATGGTGGAGTGTTTCTTGCTTATTTTGCTCCCTGGGTTCTCTCTGCTCTAACAGTGGCCCTGGGCCTGTGATTTTATCACTACTCTTGTAATTGTTCTCTTTTTTAAAGAAAATTGTAGTACACCATATGTAACATTTACCATTTTTAAGTGTACATGTCAGTGGTGTTAAGTACGTTCATATTGTTGTGTAACCCTCACCCCCACCCATCTCCAGAACTTTTTCACGTTCCCCAATGGAGTCTCTGTACTCATTAAATAATAACTTCCCATTTCTTCTTTCCCTCAGCCCTTGGCAACCACCTTTCTGCTTTCTGTCTCTGTGAGTTTGACTACTCTGCACCTCCATCTAAGTGGGATCATGCACTACTTGTCTTTTTGTGACTGGTTTGTTTCACTTAGCATCGTGTCTTCCCGGTTTATCCATGTCCTAACAAACGTTAGAGTTTCACTCCTTTTTCAGGCTGAATAATACCCTACTCTGCATATAGACCACATTTTGTTTATTCATTCATCTTTAAATGGACATTCGGGCAACTCTTGCTGTTTTTAAATGGTTGCAGTGTGTGTGAGAAGAGAGCAGAGTGCTTTGCAAACTTGGAGGGTAGCAGAAATGCAAAATAATAAGGGTTATTCAGTGCTGAAAGTTGCCTCTTTGGTGTTTATAGGCCATGTGAGTTCATGTCCTATATTCACCCTCCTTTGGGGAAGTGTGTGAGTGAGGAAACATTTGAAACTTGTAGAATGACTTAACTGTGGGACAACCAGCAAACTTAGCTTCTGGAGGCAGATGACCTGTCTTTGAATTCTAATTCACCACTTAATAGCTGTGTACCTCAGTAGGTTACCTAATCTCTGTACCTTAATGTCTTCATCTATAAAGTGGAGTTGTGTATCAGTTGTAGCTTTTGCTATGACACAAATCACTCCAAACTTAGGGGCTTAAAGCACTTAGTTTGCTCATTATTTTGCTGGGCAGTTTTCCTGATCTCTGGTGTTGCTGATTTCATTTATATATAATCAGTTGGTGGGTTGGCTGGAGGCTGGCTGATCTTGGATGGTTTTATCCATCCAGCAGTTGACTGGCTGTCAGCTGGACCTCATGTGTCTCACCCACCAGGCTAGTTAGCCTGGCTTCTTCATATGGTGTTGGGATGCCAGGAACAAAAGGGCAAGCCCTTTCCAGGCCTCTGCTTGCATCTCTCTCTTTTTTTTTTTTAAGATTTTATTTATTTATTTATTTATTTTTAGAGAGAGGGAAAGGGAGGGATACAGCGAGGGAGAGAAACATGGATGTGTGCGAGAGATACGTCAGTCGGTTGCCTCTTGCATGCCCCTAGTTGGGGACCTGGCCTACAACCCAGGCATGTGCCCTGACTGGGGATTGAACTGGCAACCTTCTGGTTCGCAGACCAGCGCTCAACCCACTGAGCAACATCAGCCGGGGCCACATTTGCCCTATTGGTTAGAGCAAGTCACACGGCCAGTCCAAAGTCAAGGTGCAAAACAATAAGCTCAACCTGCAAAGTATTATAGCCCTTTTTACAACTTCCCATAGTATTAAATTAGTACATGTAAAGCGTTTGGATCAGAGAAAAAGATGGAAGTTGCTATTACTCCAGCTGTATTTTCTGTCAAGTATTATGTTTCTGTGGTGAATCTGCTGTGTTAAAAAAGAAATAGCACAATAAAAACCTATGGGTAGAAGAAAAAGACCTCTGCTGGCCTGGAGGGGATATAAAAGATTTAGAGACTGTGAGGACAGAAAGGTGACCCCAGGCAGGCTGAATGCAGACGGAGCTGCTCGTGAGCATAAAATGTGCCAGAGGATAAAAAATGAGGAGGAGGAGACAGCTGACTTACCTTTTGGCTGATCAAAAGCATTCTGAGCCCCAACAGATAATGTGGTGAGGACCTCAAATGGGTGGGGAGTCGTGTTTCCCATGACATGGAACAGGTCAAGTACATCAGATAATACCCTGAATTCTTTTTTTTTTTTTAGATTTTATTTATTTATTTTTAGAAAGGGGAGCGGAGGGAGAAAGAGAGGGAGAGAAACTGTGGTTGCCTCTCATGCGCCCCCTTCAGAGGACCTGGCCTGCAACCCAGGCATGTGCCCTGACTAGGAATCGAACCGGTGCTCAATCCACTGAGCCACACCAGCCAGGGCTGAGTTCTTATGTTAATCACAGAGGAACAGAGTGTTGTAGTCTTCCTTTGTTGGGAAATTCTAGACATCGATTTTGTTTGCCGGTGACCTTCCCTGAGTGGAGAATGAGAGGCCCAGGCTCTGCAAAGCTTGGTTATTACTCTACTTGTCTAGGGATTTTTTTTTTCCCTTTCAATTTATTTCTTTCATTCAACAAATATTTCCTGCGTCCCTACTGATGGTCACTGTTTTAGACACTTGTCTCAACAACAGGACAAAGGCCCCGATTCTGCGGAGGCAACGTTCCCCTCTTCCCAGTCCTGGAGGAGTGTGTGGGGTGGGGTGTTATGGGCAAAAGTAGAATCTTTGTTACTGATCCGGATTAAAAGGTGGGTTTTTTCCTTCTTCATCTGAGGAGCGGGACTATGGGAGGGTGACAGTGGGCTCGGGATTGGCAAATATAAGTCTCTCGGCGTATTTCCTGAGCACCCCCCTTCATTTGTGTTGGCCGGTGTGGACGTAAAGTGTGGTTTGTGTCCTCTAGGAGCAACATGTACATACGTGAACAAGGTGGTTTTAGGATGATCACAGTCCATGGTCGTTGTTCGCGAGAGTTCTCTGAAGTCACTTCCAGCACTGACTGCGAGAAGCTTTCTGTTGCGCCGTTGCTCCTAGTGGGAGTAGAGGGCCAGGTTCCTGAGAGCCCCGGTCACATTTTCATCAACCCAACCACACATAACCTTGTTTTATATACGTTTCTGTTTAAAGAACAGCTTATTTAATGTAGATTTCTTATAAATAATTAAGTACATATAGTATTTCTTTATAGTAAAACATTAGCCAAGCAGGGTCAAACATTTTCCTGATCCTGGGTGATGTACCTGTAAATTTCTTTGCTTTCAGCCTCACACAGTGTTGTCCACTACGCTTTTGTAATTGGTCATTGATGCCCAAGAGGACATCCAAACGGAGTCCACAAATTTAGCCACTTTTCCATAATTTCATCATGTAGACTTTATCTTATCCTTTACTGGAGCGGCCTCTAGTAGGGATCTGCACATTTCCTCTTCCTTTTTCTGGATGTACCATGTTGTTGATTCATTAACATTAAATTCACGGCCAGCAGCACTATGACTCCTGCCCGAATGAAGTTTATCTAAAACATGCACTTTTCTCTTTAAGGCACATCCCAGCCTTCTTGGGTGTAGGAACATTAGCCAGCACTTCAGCTTGGGGGCCCATTTACATATCTGCTCACCATCAAAAAGCACAGCACTGGGACAAGCGTGGCACTAAATAGACTGTGAGATGGACAGGTGTTGGCAGTGTGAGAGCTGGAGGAAGAAGGCAGCGTCCCCTGTGAGACCTCAGCTGGGAGCATGCCCTTTGAGTACCCCAAAGATCTTGCTACTCTGCGCAGGCCCAGAAATGACCTGGAAAGTGACATAAATACTGAGTTGCGGTTACAAATAAATTTTAACAAGTAGGCAGATTCGCAAATGTGGAGTCCAGTCCATGAGTAATGAGACCTGACGGTACTCACCAAGTACAGAGCCCAGTGGGGAGGCCCATTTGTTAGAAAACTGGGCCACGTGGCATGGGTGTAGTCGGTATGTGGAAGAAGCCAGTGGAGTGAGGTCGCAGTGCCTCTGTGTGTGTGTATGTGTGTGTGTGTGTGTGTATAGGTAAAGCCTGGGGATGTGCAGCACACCTGAGCCCCAAAGTACAGGTTGAGAGTCTGGATACAAAGGACAGAAGAGCTGAGAGCCGAGGGAGAAGTCAGCATGATTGTAACCAGGGTAAGGACGTCAGCTTCAGGGCTGTGGAAAGGGAGCCTTGGGGGCCTGAAGGACCAGATAGGGAAGGAGCTGTGTGGCCAGGTGCTGGAGCGCCTGACAGCCTCAGCCTGGCCTCCAGGCTGGTCTGAGAAGCTGTGAAGCAGCCACGGTGGGCTCTGGCGTAGGGGGCTCATGTCATGTTTGCAAAGCTAACGGGGCATTGATGACCAATGTTGTGTCCTTACATTAACAGTGGCACCATCTTTTGAGATTGTGTGTTAGGCACCTTGGGTACCGCTCTGGGTAGGGGCCATTTATCCTCCCTTTTTGTCCCCGTACAGATGAAGAAACTAGTCTTGGAGCCTAGAGACCATTACTCGGGCCTGTACATAAACCTTTCTGGTGTGTGGGCTAATCTGAGAGAACATGAAGACGTTAGCAGACTTAGTGGTTAGCCAGCTACCAAGAATGACTCATATGGAGCTCCAGGGTTTCTTGTTTGTTTGTTTGTTTTTGAATCCCCATCCGAAGGTATATTTGTTGACTTTAGAGAGAGAGGAAGGGGGAGAGAAACATCGATTGGTTGCCTCCTATATGTGCCCCGGCAGAGGATTGAACCCTCAACTTAGGTATGTGCCCTGACCAGGGATCAAAACTGCAGCCTTTTGGAGCATGGGATGATGCTCCAAAGAACTGAGCTACCCAGCCAGGGCCTCTCCAAGGTTTTGACCTGAAGATCCTGAGCAGTCAGTAGGAAATTGAAAGAGGGCAGGGATCTAGCTTTGGGAGAAGGCGGTGAGTTTGCTCTCCGGAGTGTCGAAGTAGTGACCGGGTACCTCAGTGGGAATTTCAGGGCAAGTTGAAGGTGAGGAGTTGGGAGTCAGCAATATGCAGGTGACAGTTTACTGGGAGAGAGCATATGGAGAGAACCGAATCAGAGATTAAGGATTGGGGGAAAGGGCAAAATGAGAGTCCTTTTAACAGTATTTGTATACCAGGCACCTTTCCAAATGCTTTGCTGGCATGAGGGAGGTACTATTTTTTTTTTCCAGAAGAGGAAACTGAGGCCTAGAGAAGATGAGATGTTCAAGGGGCCCCCCTCATCTTCATTTATTGAGGACCTACTGGGTGCCCGGGCCTGTAGTAATAGGTCCCTTATGTGTATTATCTCATCTCGTCCTCATAGCAGTGGGCAAGGTGGCATTACTGTCAAACGGGGCGGATAATAACTGAGGCTCAGGGAGGTGAAGTAACGTGCCCACATCACAGACCTCGCGGGGAGAGGAGCAAAGATTTGAACCTGCAGCCTCCTGGTTCTGCCTGTGGCCTGGTGCTTAGCACGTAGGAGGCATGTAGTGACTGTTGTAAAGCCTCAACTACACACTGACACATCTTAGGGGAACAGGTAGGAGGGATAATTGACTTCGTGGGCTAAAGGAAAACTTTGAACTTGTCTGTGTAGTAAACGCCCTCCCTTTTCTGCCCTGGGGTAACTGGGAGGCTCTTGTTCCAAGTATTGTAGGGCCCTGTGAAACTTTTTCCCAGCATGAACCCCTGCCTTAGTTCTTCTGGGATCAGTGCAGTTCCGTCACGCCTCCCTCCTTCCTGGTTACTTTCATTTCTGCTGAGCCACTTTCCTGCCTGGTGGCAGCGCTCACTGTGGGACTTGGGTCAGGAGGTTGGGTCAGTGACGTCCATCCCGGTGGCCCCTATCGTGTTCCCACTGGGTGGCCACAGGCCAGTTCCTGGGAACTGCGTCATCCTAGATGCCCATGGTAAGGGCAGACAGCTGAGTGACGGGGCATCTGTCCCAAAGCAGAGCGCCTGGTGATTTACGGCTAGAGGGGAGAATGGACTGTTAACTCTCCCACACCCACGAGACCACGTGCGTCCTGCTCAGCAGTCTTGGTCGGGGTTCTGGGGAAGATGCAGCTGCATTTTGGAAGCCTGGCATCTGGAATCAAGGTGGGGGGGCGGCGGGCAGTGCTGAGAGTGGCAGCTTCTGACCCAGGTCGCAGGCTCCTGATGTACAGTGGGTTTTGAGGGTTCAGTCAGAAGGGTCGACCCCCCTTTGGGAGTCCCTGCACTTCCTGCTTGGCTGTCTCTGTCTCTGAGTCTTCCCCTGGGGTAGGGTGCTGCAGTGGCCATTTGCGTTTGACCTTTCCCTGACTGGCAGGTGGCTGGCACAGGGGGACTGGTCACATCCAGGGTCTCAACCAGGCGGTGTTAAGCTGGAGGTGCCACCCAACACTGCCGTGTCAGTTGGGAGCTTTGTCAGGGACAGCTCCCTTTTCCTTGTCCCCTCAGCCTTTCCCTGAGGCAGGAGCGCAGTTTGGTGGGAGACGAGCAAGATTCCTTAGTGGTTGTTTTTTTAATCTCCCCTCCCTCCCATCTGTCCTCAGTAAATTTGTTGTGTTGACATAGATCACGCCCTTTTTTCTCCCTGCCGTGTAAACCTCGGGTATTCCCTGGAAAGGCGTGACAGGGTGACTGACTTCTCAGTTAAGAAAATTAGAGTAGGGGAGATATTTTTGCTACCAGTTTTGTCAACATGGGTGGGCAGGCTTTTTATGTTGCCAGGCGGCAAGTTTTGGTCCCTGGCCAAGTGGTAACGTTTCTCTTGAGAACTTTTGGCTGATCTTTCCATTCCCTTTGCCCACCTTGGGGATCCCCTCTGCCTACCCGGCTTTCCTCCTTTTCTCTTCCACTCTCCCTTTCTCGGCCCTCCCCGCATAACTTCATATATGCCTCCTTTCCTTCTGTGAAAATCTGTCCTTAAGAGCCTGGTGGACTTGTTCACACCGAGAGGTAGTCGGCCACTGAGGCTCAGCGGTTTACGATCTCTCTGGATCTTCAAGCACTTATGCTTTAAAAACATCCCCGTAGCGTGGGATACTCTTGTTTCCATCCTGGGGGTGCCGCTCATTTCCGGCTTGGGGTTTGTCCCCCAATTGGTGCCTCTTGATGTGTGTGAAGGAAACGCATCCATTACACCAAGAGGACAATACCTTGAAGTCCTGCCATCGACAGTTTTCATTTCTGTGTGGTAGAACGTTCTTGTGGAGTTTAAGCCAAAGCTAGGGCCTGCAGGCAGAGTACAGACCACCCAGTCAAATTTGAATTTCAGATAATTTTTTCAGTGTAGTGCTATTTCATGCAGTATTTGGGGTATACTTAACTAAAAGAAAAAGTTACTGTTTACCTGAAATTCAAAGTTAACTTGGGCATCCTGAATTTTTATCTGCTAAATCTGGTAGCCCTACAAAGGCGGGAAGTTGTGGTGTTGAGTCACCAGCCAGATAGAGAAAGTAGCTTTGGAGTCAGCTGGCCCTTCTCGGGGATCCTGAATTCACAGCCAGTGGAACTGTAGGTTCTGGTCCCCACGATGCCATTCTTGAGCCTGTGGCCTTGGGCATGTACAAGAGATTGCATACGTGGGGGTGTTCAGGACAACGGAAGAACACTCAATGCGCTCACAAAGCTGTTCTGGGTATGCCTAAGCCTGGCTTTTCTAGGGAGAAATGGGGTTTCTAAGATAGGTGGCTGAGTCTGAGTGTTTTCTGTTCCTCCCTAACCCTCACTAGCTTGATTGCTGAGAGCTGGTTGGCTCCGGACAGAATTCTGGAGGGCTCCATGGGAGGTCACATCAACCGGGCCTCTTCTCAAGAATCTTCCAGAATGTGTGTTCCTTAGCTATTTTCCCACTGACTTCTCCAGATGTTGCCTGGCGTCTGCCTCCTTCCATCATTCTCCTCTAACTCCATTCTTGGTGCTTTTCTCAGTTAATGAGATCATTTGTTTGTTCGTTTATTCATTTAAAACTTTCCCAGGCCCCAGGGAGCTTACGTTGAGTGCCTCCCTGCTTCAGTGTAGGCAACAATCAGCTTTGTTTAGGAAACGGCACTTTGTATGTTGCACTTTGAAGAAGTGGTTTAAATGGCGGTAGGAAAAAGATACCATGTGTTCATCAGTTTATACCTGGCCTCAAGTGCACTCCCCATCCCTTTGACAGAGCACTGCGCTGCAGAGAAGGTATTGGGCCTTTTATTATTTCTAATCACCGTGGGGTATTGAAATCTAAGATGGTCTGACTCTTTGAATTTAAGTCTCCTGATCTCAGGCTCAGGCCAACTGAGCAAAGCTACTCTTTACACAGGGATTATACTGGGAGGTCAGTTTTCACCCTGACCTGGGCACTTCACTTAGGTGATTGGAGGCACCTGTAGTGGGTGCTTCAGAGCAGCCTTTGGAAGGCAATCATGAGGCATAAGGCGCTGTGCTAGGTTACATATTATGTTCCTTTTCTGTTTGTCTTGTCCCAATACCCACGGCCATAGGAAAATATACAAATAAAGTTTTACAGCCTGAAGTTCTGAAATTCACATTGCCATGTACAGGAAATAATGACCTCATCTTGTATCAACTAAGAATAGCATTTGGTTACAAGTAACAGAGGACTTAAAAACAGCGGTCTAAACACACCAAGGATTCCTTCTCTCATCTAAAAAAACAAACAAACCAAAAAGACCTGAATTAGGCAGCCTAGGTTGGTGCTGTGACTCCGTGGTCATCTGAGACCCAGTGGTCCCTTACTGCTCCATCCTGGTATTTGAGTACCATCCTCAAAGTTGTTGCATGGCCCAAGATAGCTCCAGGAGCTCCAGCCATCGCATCAGTATTTCAGGAAAAGAAGGAGGGGAAGGGACATATACTCCTTCTATTTTAAGGAGAGTATGTGGAATCTATGTGGAAGTCCCCGTTTCTGTTTCGTTGCCAGAATCTAATCACACAGCCAAGGATAACTTTGAGGGAGGCTTCACTTAGCTTGTTTTCTTTTTCTTTTTCTTTCTTTTTCTCTTTCGCTTTCTCTCTTTCCCTCCCACCCTTTCTCTCTTCCCTCCCCCCCTCCTTTTTCCCTTCCCCCCCCCCCCCCCTTTTCTTTCTTTTTCTTTCTTTCGTAGCCAGCAGGACTG